>JAUMGZ010189489.1:0-13353 GCA_032359645.1 Pododesmus macrochisma
TTTTTAACTAGAACTTATGTCTAATAGTGAAATATTTATTGCATCAGCACATATCTAAATATTTCAGCTAAATATGTAATGAAAAATGTCATAAATAACTTTACATATGATAAATACAAATATTTTAAAGTTTATGAATGTTTAACTTTAATTCCTCAATATTTGTAATGGTAGCTTTAAGTGTTGTCTGACTGACACAGTGGCTCATCTGTAGACTGTTCGCATCCTGCTGGTATGCTGGTATTAGAATCCCAGACAGAGGTCTATATCTCAGCCGCATCAAAGCCTTAGACGTTAAATTTAAACAATCTTCTCAAGACCCTGCTGAGTGCTCAGCATTTCTGGGTAAGAGAAGGACTGGTTGGCTCAGTGTCAGTATAATGAGACTGAGTCAAGTATCATGACAATTTGTCTGTGGGGTGATATTTCAGTGAGGCAGCACTATAAAGTTGTCATAAGTGCACACTGATACAAATAGACAAACTCTCGATATGACCTATGCATGATGTGAAGGGGCGTTAAACCCCAATAAAACAAACAAACATTTAGTGTTGTACAGATTACACCTACTTGGCCAGTTTATGGTCATGTTTGCCAAAGGCAGGTCTTAATCTACGCTAAATGTTGCCTTGTAAAGTTATTTTTGTTGATTCACCCTTTTGGCTATTTTGGTCAATATCTTGTGAAATGTCTGATCTGATCAATTCAAACATTTTATATACTGGGATTGAAGAGATTTAGACAGTTTTGTTGATTTATTTATCTATGCAAGATATATTTTGATTTTGATTTTGAGAAATATCTTATTGATTCTTCATTTAATTGTTTATTTCACAGATATCTTATGAAGTGTTTTGCCAAAGTTATAAAGGGTGAGAAACTTCCAGGTTTTGTGTCATACCTCGGTAACAAGCTGACGACAAAGTCTTGTATGACAGGAGAGGTAGCCCTCAACTGTCTTGTCATGGCATACGAACATAGGGCTGCAAGGTAAAGATTTGTCATGATCATAAAAATTTGATATTGTCAACATATGATTACATTGTTCATCAAAAACATATATAAGTTTTGAGGTAACATGATGATACAGGTATAACCAAGACATACTTTGAAAGTTTGTTTAATGAGGGTTTTACATCACTTCCATTAACTTTTACTGATATTGTGACTACAGATCATATAATTCTGTCCAAACAAGGTAACAATGTTACATCAAGTTATACAGGTTTGTTACAAATATCTCTGTATAATGTTAATTAAAAGATTTTCCCATTTTATGTGTATGCCCCCATGACAACAAGTCCGGGGACATTACTTGTCTGTCAATCTGTCCATCCCCTTTAGATACTGAAACATACTTTGTAAAATCTTCTCCCAATGTTTTTCCCCCATTGTTTTGGCACTTTGTACAGTTTTTACAATGATTTTGAAGTTGTGCGTATGAAACTTTGGCATTGATTGACATTTTTCTTTTAAAAAAAATATTACTGAAAGTTTCAATTGCTTGCAAAAGATATCTGCTTCATTTTTTAAGTTGGTGTTCACAGAGACATTCATTTTCATGCAACATTTTTCTAATTTGTCTCTAAACTATTGAAACATAAGTTTCTACAGCTTTACATAATTATATTCTCTTATTTTTATGGAAACGCTTACCATATCGCGAGCACCTGGTTTCGCTTCCAGTTTTTTAATAGAAGTTCGTGATGTTTCCATTTTTAGTTCATAAATGTATATTCGGTTCATTGCCTCTGAAATCTTTCGAAATTTAGACTATTTACGTACCAGATGAATAACTCAAGCGTACGCAAATACAATCATTAAGACTAGTTATCCAGGCGGACTTACTAAGGAAGGACAACGAGCACGAAACCAGGCGTAGTAGTTGAACTGGTTAATGAGGCCTCAACATTTCCACTTCCCGCAGGAGTCTAAAGTAAAGACATATATCTAATATGTTAATAAATACACGTTATATCGATGTCAATCATCTCCCACACTTATACACCGATATCAAGAGTCCATAAAAAATCCAAACGAGAAATAATAAATTTACAAAAGACCACAGGAAACTCGAAAATTGGCCAAGCAGCATAAAGCCGAAAACACCCAAAGCAGCAAAGCCAATGATACTTTTCGCCGCAATATCTTTACCGCTCTGTCGGATTGAGAGTGAACTGACCAGTTGTTAAGTCGCACCGACCAGCGGAATTCGGTGGGAAATAGGGTAAGAATCAGTATGTAGTTCATGATCAGTCACCAATAGTCAGCGCTGGTCTATCTTACAGTCGGTCCTAACACATCATAACACAGACGACATTACCTTAACATTACCACGACAATAAACAACACCTGCCTCCTATAACACCACAAAACATTGAAAAAAAAAATAGTAAATAAAAATAACAAGACGATAATCTAAGCCGTAAGTCCATGGACATTGGCAAACAATAAGAAAACGTTGGACGCACACAGAAAAATGAACCAAATGTACACTTATTAACTTACAATGGAAACATCACAAACTTCTTTTAAAAAACTAGAAGCGAAACCAGGTGCTCGCGATAAAGTATAGTAAGCGTTTCCTGCTACACATGTGTCACCATCCGCGATGCCTCCGTGTCATTCCTGTGCATGGTAACCTTATCCACTATTTAAAAAAGGAGCAAGAGCAGTCACCATAAATGGGTTACATCAGATAACTTTTAATTTTAACCAAACATTGTGTTATTTATAACGTCAACTACGATGATTCATTTTAGTTATTTATATTACTCCTACATACTTTTTCTTATTCATCGTGCTTCATTGCGCTTACATTCAAATGCATAGATACATACTCTAATTGCATAGTGAACATAGCGGCGTGTGATACATTATGTGAACGGACACGCTAACTGAATCGCGAACACTTGGTTTCACTTCTAGTTTGTAAATCAAAGTTCGTGATGTTTCCTTTTTAGTTGATAATAATTACAGTCTTTTAGTTTTTTCTGTTTTTTCTGTGAGCGTCCCACACTTTCCATTTGTTTGCCTATATATGTCCATGGATTTACGGCTTTCGAATATATGTGTGCTTCCGTTTCATTGCTTTATAGGTAATGTATACACATTGTATAAATGCCTGAATGCCGATGTCAATTTTTGGATTTCAAAATATGGTTATTTAACTTTCATATAAGAATATGCTTATCGTAAGTGCAGGAGAAAAAGGAAGACAAATATCAGCACAGAAAGCATCTGCAAATAACACTATAAAGGAGCAAAGGATATCAAAAATGCCACGCTAACAAGTGAAACGGTAGTTAAACTGGTCTTATTCCAACATGTGTAAGATAGGAAGTATATGTTCATGAGTACTCTTTTGAAACTAGCTGTGAGTAGGTAAGCACATCTTTATACAATCGGCTTACACTGGATAAGATCATAATTCGAAACAATGTCAGCTTACCTTTGTGAAATACATGACAAACGTTTAACAATGTTATTTCGAAAACTGACTTTCTCAAGAAGTAACATATGACACACTGAAAAGCTGTTTAATCGTCATCAGTCAATGGCAATGTTACAGCCAAAGAAAACGCAGAAAGTATAAAGGACAAAAAACAAAAAAATGAATTTTAACTAAAAGAAAACAACACGAACTTCCTTAAATATTTCTAAACGTGAAACCAAGTACGGGCGTGAAGTTGGTTTGATATTCGATATTCAATATTGAATATCGAATATCAAACATAAGCCAAAAGAGAAATTGGTTTGATATTCGATAATAGTATTCAAAATATATATTGACTTCAAAAATATCACCTTGACTCTGTGTGTGTGTGTGTGTGTGTGTGTGTGTGTGTGTGTGTGTGTTTTCATGTTTCCAGTTACCTTTTTGTAAATATGTATAAACGTTTTACTCGTTTGGATTTTTATTGACAATTGATGTTTGCGGTTAGTTGTTGAGATGATTTACAGCGCCATGAAGTGTATTTATTAAATTTTTAAATGTATGTTTGTACTTAAGACTTCTTGTCTCATATGGGAAGTGGGAAGGTTGAGGCCTCATTAACCGGTTTAGCCTCACTGCCTTGTTTCGTGCTGGGTGACGGTCGATTTAGTTAATAACATTCCGTTGTTTCATTTTTTGACACAGTTATTGTTTGTTTGTCAATGTCTCAAGTTCTGTTGATCCCATTCATATTGTTTTTTTCAAAACCGTTAATAAATATGAAAAAAAGAAGAGAAGATAAAATTGCCTTTTGCATAAGGCTAATCTGGTTTTCAAAGGAGTCAGCGCAATGCCCTTTTAAAGAAGCACATGATTTTACAAGTCTATACATTGATTTAATAACATTCAAAAGTTCCCCGCCAATACCAATTCGTAATAGTTTTTGCCATAGATATAGTCTATCGATTGAGTCAAAAGCCTTCCGAAAATCAACAATACAACAGTATAGCCTCTTCCTATAACTTAAAGTTTTAGTATAAATTGAATACAAATCAAAAGTTGCGCCTACAGTACTGATTCCTGAATGAAAATTAAACTGAGCATCAGTTAGAATATGCCTATGTTCACAAACAGTAGATAGTCGATTATTCAAGACTGACGTAAATCATTTTACATACAACTTATTAGGCTTATACGTCGGAAATTATTGGGGTCATTTCCACCCCCCTTCTTGTGTACAGGAATAATGATTGCCATTGACCGTTATTTAGGAAAGAAACACGAAACTAGTGTTGAATTAAAAAGCTTAACTCAAGCAGGTAATAGAATGTCACTACAAACAACAAAGCATTAATTTAGAATTTTACCATCAGGACCGTGAGCCTTGTTTTGCTTAAGTTTACGTATATCATGGAGTATTTCTTTCTCAGTAATGTGAGAATCAAGCTCATCAAGTTAAACGATACAGTATACTTTGTTCGCGTTACCATGGGCAATTAAACGACGGCATGATAAACATCGATCTAATTAATTATTATTTTTTGTTTGAAACGCTTCCGAATCTGGATTATATTGTGTGTTTGAATGTGTGTGCGTGCGTGTGTGCGTGCGTGCGTACGTGTGTGCGTGCGTGCGCATAATTCTATATGAATATCAATTTATTATCTTATTTTATTTCAAATGTATGCACGATACAAAATGGTTCTCGTGTATTCATTTTAAAACAAGTTAAACAATTAAATGAACTTACAAAACGTAATCAAATTTTTCACTTTTCACTTAGATAAAGAGATATGCAAGCAACCTAAAAAACGGGGACGATGTTTAGCTTACTTTAGAAGGTATTTTTTCAATGCAAAATCAAAGAAATGTGAACAATTTATTTATGGTGGATGTGGAGGAAACCAAAACCGATTTAAAAGCCTACACGCATGCAAAAAAGCCTGTAAAGGAACCACTGAAGGTTGGTCTTTTTTAAATATAAGCACACACTATTTAAAAGAAAGAACCATTTTCGGACAACGAGTGTAAGTACAAGAAGAAGTTTGCTGATATTTCTATACGTTGAACCTTTACTTGTATATGAAAAGTAGCTTAATATGTGTATGTTTTTATTAGTTAATCTTTTTCTTGTTTCCAGTAATATTCATAGTTTACAATTTGCGTTGATATGTTTTTCTAATTTCAATCGGCTATTTTAATGAAATGTGATAATATTTTGCAAACATTCTGAACATTCAATGCACACTTTACAGGTTCGATATTCTGCAGGATAACAAGGTTGTGTAATCAAACACATCTGTCATTTTCAAACGATTCGTTTCATATTTTATATCGTTGTTAAATATGTATTGAGGATGTGCATATACTATTTTGAAGAATTTTTATTGATTTTAAGAAGACTAAAGCTGTTGATTTTTGTCATTTTGATATCTTTATCATTACGCCTTGAAAAGCACCAAGTTTCTGTTATCAAACATATGCATTTTTTTGCGTCAATCATTATGAACAAACCCGTGAGTTATTTTTTTTAAAAAAAAAAACCACATGTTGACTGTGCTTACATCTAAAATATTTAGATAAACAATTTTATAGTATTGCTGGGAGTGGTTTTGTCCTTCATTACCATTGTGATCTTATCCCCTTATTTGGCTTTGTAGCTTTGATTTACGAAAGTTTTGTCAATATCAAATTCATAGATTGTCCAATAATGACTGTTGCTTCGTCGCTAGATCTGAAATTCGGGACGAGGGTGTCACAAACAGAGTATTTTCTCTTTCCTCTTAAAAATGCTATATTTATTGGTGGCATGTTTCAGTTTGCAAATTTGTATTTTTGGACAAAACTTCACTATCAAAGTCGAAATCTTTTACGAATTCCTGACGAGTTAACCATGCACTGCTGGTGGTGTCCTTGTCGATGTTTTGTCTTTTGTCCGATTCTTTTTTTGTTTCAGTATTTCCTTTTCCATATGTTTGTACTGAGTAAAAATTGATTTAAATAACAGAGCGTGGGACATTTTACACTTTGATGTCAGAAATAAATCGATTAAACAATACGGGTTTTTTTTATAATAAATCACAATAAAGGAACTTGAAATTAATTTCTGTCATTATAACCCATTGCGGTTGGGTTAGAGTTAGGTCATAGTTCAGGATCAAGATAACCTCACACAAACATTCCATGCGCGTTTGGAGAATAAGGTTATGACTAGTTTTTAAAAACGTGCAATCTTATCGATATAAGGAATATGTTTGAAGAGAATTCGAGATACTACTTTTCATAATGAATCATAATTATTGTTTAGTATGTAGTTTTTCTTTGTTTCAGCAGCATTGCTAGGTAATATTAATAGCACCATATCTACTTCTTGAAAACAGTTGTATCTTTCGAAGCGTGTTCGGTTATTTGTGAGTCCTCTTTGTAGTGTTGTTTTTTTTAAATACATTTATATTTGAATTGCTACTAACTTTGATATTCTTCAACCCAGATTCAATTTTATTAATGTTTTTTAGTTTGCGTAGATGTAACTAACCTCAAATTTGTCTTTTTGGTTCCACTAATCCTGTATTTCGGATGTATTTTATTGATTTATTGTGTATGAATGTTTTATTTTATTTTGTTTGTCTTTATATTTCAAACTTTTTACAACCAAATATTTGATATAGTACTGCTGTATAGTTTGGTTTTCCCCTTATAATTATTTTATACTCTGTATCCGCTTATTAAATCCAAATGTGTTTGCCGTCCAAGGCTTTACCTCTTACTACATTACTTCCAAACTTTGTAACTTTGCTATAAAAATAAAATACAAGCACAGTTAATCCATTATAAATCCAATTCAGAGTATCTAATGAGAACATTTAACTTATTCACTTGAAGATGTACACATTGATCACATGGATCTGTTTATGCTGTCTTCTTTTATTTAGTTTCCCGTTTTTGTGTTTCCTTGTTTATTATAAATATTATCTTACTGACACATATGTACTATACATAAACTTTGCTTGGAAGGAAACTATTGGCCCATGTCCATGGACTTACGGCTTTAGTACATCGTCTTGGTTTCCGTATTTATTACTCTTTTGTAAATTTAACTTGTACCACTGCTATAACCATACACGCACATATGAATCTTTGTAATAATCTAAATTGTATCTTTTAAGTATATTTCACGAGGAATGCAGATAACTGTTGTATTGCTTTAAATGAATACTTTATCTGTTAAACAAAAATAAGTTTAAAAAACTGATCAACACCTAAGCTAAAGTACTAAAAAATTGCATTATTCAGGTATTACAAACATCTACAGAACGGTAGATAAGAAATTATAAAAAGAAACGTATGCTAGTTATAAACCTGCCTATAAATAATAATAATGTTTTTAAAAAAAAATAAATGATAATGATAATTTGTTTGTTTTTTGACAAGTCAAGCAGTACACAATACAAAATCAATAGATTGGTTCTAATGCATTTTGTTTTTGAATTAAGTTGTGGAAGGGAGAACTTTCTATTTGAGATGTTAAAAAGTTTTGAAAAATTTTTCCAGCTGATTTTTCTATTTGAAAATGAAAGAATATTTGTAAGGAAAATATACCAAATTAAGATACTATATATATTTAATTTTGATCTAAATAACAAGAAATAATTATTTATCAATAAATACGAGTGATAATGAAGGGCCCCTGAAACAATTTCATTGGATTGGATTGTACTATGTTTATATATATCCTTATATACTATAGTGCCAATGGTACACGTAATACAATTCGAAGAGTACAAATTCAGTTGAATGTAACATTCTTAAACTGAACAGTTATGCAAACATCATGTACATAAAGAGAATCACTCTTGTTTTAGGCATGCAATTTAATTATGCACAAATATCGAACATGTTGGATGGATATCTGTTAAGATTTATAGTGCAATATTTGGATTTTTGTACCTAAACAGTATCAGGGGAATCGACAGAAGGAGAGACGTTAACAAACAAAAACATAACTGCATTAAACAATTCAGCACCAGAATGTAAAGAATTAAATTGACATCACAACAATCCTTAAGACTAGTAATCCATGCGGACCGACTTTTTCAATTTTTGTCATGTTCTTATTTAAAAACTTCACAATATATATCTCTGTTCTTTCAGTTTATGAAAGATTGCCTCTAAATTCTAAATTGGAAGGTATTTGCATAGATGTAATCTTCATTTATATTTGACGTGTAGGTTGAGTGTTTGTTTAGTCTCGCCTACATACTGTTCGTTGTAGCATAATATTGTGTGTTTGAAAGCGTGCGTGCGTGCGTGTATGTGCATAATTGTATATAAATATAAATTTATTATCTTATTTTATTTCAACTGCATACACGATACAAAACGGTTCTCATGTGTTCACTTTAAAACAAGTTAAACAATTAAGTGAAATTACAAAACGTTATCAAAGTTTTCTCTTTTCACTTAGATAAAGAGATATGCAAGCAACCTAAAAAACGGGGACGGTGTTTAGGTTACTTTAAAATGTATTTTTTCAATACAAAATCAATTTATTTATGGTGGATGTGGAGGAAGCCAAAACCGATTTAAGCCCAAACGCTTATGCAAACCATCCTGCAAAGTTTGTCTTTTTTAAATTCAAGAAGTTTAACCATTAAAATGATAAGAAATAAAGGCAGCTACATTACCCTGAAGCAAAACGGTAAAGACAGTAAGACGAGAAAGTTTTATTTCGCAAAAAAACCCAAAACCCCTTTAAATCTTATCATAAATTGCGTAAGAGTAACTTTCAATCCCTCACCTGCATTATGTGCTAGCTATAGGTCAATCAGACCACACACGCAAAGACCTGGTTTTGCTTCTACTTTGTGATGTTTCCTTTTTTAGCAAATAAATGGTTTTTTTGGTTATTTGTTCTTTGTGCGTCCCACGTTTTCCTTTTGTTTACCCATGTTCATGGACTAACGGCTTTAGAATATCGTCTTATTTTTTGGTTTTATACTACTAAAGCAGGATGTGTGGTGTATATAAAGACTCAATCGAACTCATATAGAATTATTCTTTTCTGCTTTGTGTAACATATGGCTCGATTTTCATATTTGTACTTTAAAACAAGTTCAACTATTATATTGAGGTGCACAACTTAAGAGATTTTTTCACATATCCTACCAGTGCGAAAATGTCACAGAAAAAAGAACCGTTGTAAAGCTAAATTGGCTGTTTGCATCAGAGGAAAGTGTGTGTGTCCTCAAGACTGTGGCGGTGATCCATACAAAGAATGTGTTTGCGGAGGAGGTGAGGTGCATAGAGGCGTAGTTATTTTCTTTATTACTTCCATTACTTTATTTTGGCTTTCTTTAATGCAAGTAAGTCAGTCAGTCTGTCTGTCTGTCTTTTGATAATATTTAATTATATATATAATTATAGTATAACGTCACTTTTGCTGATGAGAACTTGGTTGTTCGAAACACGGAATACGTTTAAAAATTCCTGTTTTGACTACGCGCACATTTTAAATTTTGCAAGACAATTATGTATTATTATTGGGTATGGTTTTTGTATATCATAACCATCGTGAATTTTTTGTCACCGCTTCCCCCTTTGGCTCTGTTGCCTTGATTTGCTGAAGTATTGTCTATTCAAAATAAATCTTCTCTTACGTCCATTTATGACGCAGCTTCGAGCAAGAACTGGGGTTCGGGACGGGTTGTCTCACAGAGTTTTGGCTCGTTCCTCTTGTAAATATAATATTTATCGGAGGCATGATTCAGATTGCATTTTTGTATTCCATTAACATGAAACCATTTATAGGAAAGTAGAGGGGGGAAATCCAAGACGGAGTTGATTTTGTATTTTTTGAGTTTTGGTTTAATCTATAATTAATTAATTCATTCAGCCAGTTTTCTTTATATATTCTGTTACGCCATTTTTGCTAAAAAAAACTGGCAACCATACGCACTTCAATAAATAGAAAACATGTATGAAAAGTTGTAGAAAAATGTTCTGTGTAAGAGATGTTGTACAATATACACAAGGTCCATCACCGAAACAACACCAACAATAGAAATGTAACGTGGTCAAGATATATATATATATAAAGAGGCCCATCGGGCCTTAACGTCCATCTGGATTGGTATTTGAATGCCTTGAATAAAATTGGTTCTTCGTGCCCTTAAGTTACTATCAACCAAAGCATTAACACTAGGCCTTCTGTTTTTTTTGTCAAATTTTCACCTTTTGGGCTCCCAAGTGCCCTTCCCTGTGTACTGAGCTCCATCATTTGAATAACTATGAACCCCCTTCCCCTAAGGATGACATCAGCAAAGTGTTGGTTGAATTGGTCTAGTAGTGTTGGAGAAGAAGTCGAAAATGTTGAAAGTAAACATATTTGCTATATATTCAGTGTTTAACTTTGACCCCGAAATGCGTTAACATTTTTTGACCCCTGGGTCACGCCAGGAAAGATTTTGGTTCCCAATTCCCTAAAATTACTACATAACAAAAAATTAATCTCTAGGCCATCTAGTAAATATGAAAATTTAGATATGTTGTCAAATTTGTCCCTTTTGGCCAATCTAATGGCGCCCCTTGAGGCCGAGTCCTATCATTTGAACAACCTTCCCTTCCACTATTAATGCTTTTGTCCAAGTCTGGTTGAAGGTGGTTCAGTTGTTTTGGAAAAGAAGTCAAAAATGTTGAAAGTTGAAATATTTGCTATATATTCAGTGTTGAACTTTGACCAAAAATGCGTAACCTATTTTTGACCTAAGGGTCACCACTTGTATAAACTGTGTTCTCCATGCTTAAAGTTACTACATATCAAAGCATAAAGCTCTAGGACTTCTAGTTTAAGAGAAGATTTTTGAAAATTTGTCACACTTTAAATTTTTTGCCCCTGAAGTTGCGCCCCCTAGGGCCCTTGGGGCCGAGCCCAATCATTTGAACACACATGTTGCCCCTTCTTCCCATAGGGATGTCTTCTTTGAAGATGGATGGAAATTGTTAATGCTGTTTTGGTAAAGAAGTCAAAAATTGAAAAGTTAACATACATGCTATAGTGGTGAACTATGACCCAAAAACGCGTAGCCTATTTTTGAACTCAGTGTCACCCATTGATCAAACTGTGTTCTTCGTGCTTAAAGGTACTACATACCAAAACATTTAACTCTAGGCCTTCTGGCTTATGAGTAGAAGATTTTTGAAGTTTTGTCAAATTTTCCTCTTTTTGGCCTCTAGTGGAACCCCTGTGGGCCGAGCCCCTTCATTCAAACAAATATGAACTCCCTTACCCTATTAATGCCTTCTTCCAAGTATCGGTAAGGGGGCGCGGTGGCCGAGTGGTTAAAGTCGCCGACTTGTAATCATAAGCCTTTCACCTCCTAGTTCGATCCCCGTTCGGGGCGTGCTAGTGTGAGAAAGTTGCCAGTGACTTGTCGTAGGTCGGTGGTTTACTCCGGGTACTCCGGTTTCCTTCATCAGTAAAACTGATACGTTCTTAAATGACCTTAGCTGTTGACCTACGGACAATAAGCCCTTAATACAAAAAAAAACTTGTCACATCTGTATGAGTTAGAGTTATTGGCAAGTCAACTTCATTGTCAGTTCTAATGATTATTATATGCGTTTTTTGATATGTGATATACGTATTTAAAAATGTTAGTTTGATCATTAGTTCTGCAGCTTTTGCATTTGTTATAACGTTAAATAGAAAGTGCGGCATTGCGATACTTTCTAAAAGTTGGTCCAAACATAAGGAAGGAGATGTTGTGCCATTTATTTTCCATTTAAAGTTACTGGGTGCGGAGTATCGATACAGCTTATATCATAGATATCACCTTTTTCATACTACCCAATCCCTAATTTCGTTTCACATGCTTTTAACTATGCTTTCTTCTACAGACAGCTGATATCGTAAACATTTAATATAACACTTCGCTACGCTACTACTATTCTTTCATAAAACATATGTCGCAGTATAATAACCATGTATACGGCTGTTTATCACAGACATACAACACTACAAATTATTGTTTCTTTCCCCTTAAAGCACACTGATCACATGCTTATAAGCTTGACATTTACACATTACTATTAGTGGCCCCTTGGCTTAGTCGTAGAGCGTTGGACTGGTAATAAACAGGTTATCCTGGGTGTTGGTTCGAGGCCGATTCAGGGCCTATACAATTTATTGCTAAGAGCATCTTTACTGGAACCGACTGTGACATAAAATCCGACTACGTTTGAATCGATTGAGATGTGAGCATTCACACGTGGTGGTCATCCAGAGGCACTTCGAGGCGTTAAATTCACGGAATTTAACGAATGAGCCGGTTCTAGATGAGAGAGCCAAACCCTCAATGCTCGTTCTAGGATAGAGGTGTAATGATTCGGCTATATTTTATCTAATGGTGCGTTCATGTGATTTGTCTTGAATGTCAGTGCTTTACAGAGTGTTTTAGGTGTTGCGCATAGGGCAGGGGGTCGGTTAATGTCAATAATTTTGACGTGGTATGTAAATATGATAAGAGTCAAATTGAGTATATTCTAAGTTATGTGCTTTCATCGTAAGGTGGTAGAGTGTCGTTATTAAAATATACATTTGAACAATAAATTACACATTATTTAGGCCTGTTATAAAAGTTACAATTGCTTCGTCTTTCCCTTGTTGAATTAACTTGGTACATGTATGTTTCGTCTGTAGTAATTTCGGTTTTTTTAGCACGTACTTCTTCTTTCATTTTCAACGTCGTCCAGGGGCCGCACCAACGGAAGATACTAATCCAATGTCAGTCACGTTTATACCGAGAGGCCCCAAACAGTTAAAGTGGTGACTATGATGTCTATCATATTAATGCCTATTTGGTATTTTTGTAAAGTGACTTTCTACGATCGCGCTCGTTAATCAATCTTTGTCGTCATTG
>JAUMGZ010189500.1:0-13353 GCA_032359645.1 Pododesmus macrochisma
CCCATGACCTTAAAGCTTTGTCAAAATATTCTTCTAGTTCCTTCAACTCTCTAGTACATTTGTGTATAGGAAAAGTACAGTTTTTGATAACATTGGCATTTTAAGGATTCTTAAGAGTCATTGACCTTGACCTTTGACCCATGTGACTTGAAATTTTGTCAAAATATTCCTAATATTATTTCCTACAACTCTTAAAATACATGTGAATACAAAAAGTCTACCGTTACTAATTAAATTTAATTTTTCAGTCTTCTAATGTGTTGATGACCGTAACCTTGGACCGCATGACCTTGAAACTTTGTCAAAATATTCTTTGCATTATTTTTTTTAATACAGACATGTATATGTATACCAAAAGTCTACCTTTTTGTGAACATTGGCATTTTAAGGCTTCTTAATTGTCTGTTACCTTTGACCCCTATTACATTGAATCTTTGTCAAAATATTCCTCTCATTATATTCTTCAACTCTCTAAAACACATAAGTATACAAAAGTCATTGGCATTTTAAGGCTTCTGAAGTGTCTGTTACCTTGACCTTTGACCCCTATTACATTGAATCTTTGTCAAAATATTCCTCTCATTATATTCTTCAACTCTCTAATACACATAAGTATACAAAACGTCATTGGCATTTTAAGGCTTCTGAAGTGTCTGTTACCTTGACCTTTGACCCTATTACATTGAATCTTTGTCAAAATATTCCTCTCATTATATTCTTCAACTTTCTAATACACATAAGTATACAAAATGTCTACCGTTTTGGAGAAAATTACGCTTTCGGTGTTCATAAGTGTTGGTGACCTTGGACCCCATGACCTTAAAACTTTGTCAAAATATTTCTCGCATTATTTCCTACAACTCTTTAATTAATACCAATCTGATTAAAAACAGATCTACGCTGCTCCCGTTATTTGGATATCGCATCGCAGGGTAGATCTGAGCAACACCAATTGTTAAGGTTGTTGCTGTGACCCAAATGTTTTGAATAATTATGAATATTTATGAGATATTCAGGCCAATCAAAACCCACCTTCTATGGGATCGTTGGGATTGAGCGTCAAAATGGCTACCTTGCTTACCGACGAAGCAATAATCATAGCAATTGAATGAACGAAAACCCACACTGTACATAAATGTTACTTCTACAGTATACTCTGCGGAAGTGTTGGGACCATTTGTCTCCGTTTTTAAGCCAGTTTAACCATATAAACAAGATTCCTAGTTTTGAAGCGCAAGTCAAATGATGACGTCATAATGATAATAACGTTATATATATTGGCGCCAAAATTCTCAAAACATTGACGATTCTGTAGGCGCTTCGCTGATTGGCTGCTTTGAAAGGTCACGCCAATGACCTAAACAATTGGCGTTCCTCAGATCTTCCTAGCGACATCCCGGGAGCAATAGGTAGATCTGGTTTAAGTCAGATTGCAGAAGTGTGATACTTGATTTACCACAACAAAGTTGTCAATTTTGTATAACATTTGTGTTTCTTTGTGACTTGTAAACTGCTGGTCTGCAGACAAGGTGTTGTTAAAACATAGTGGTTCAATATAGATAAAATTGTATGTATACAATAAATGGAAACTCTTTATTTGACATGCAATTCATTAATTTACTTGAAACTCGTTCAATTAAACAGTCAGTGCTGTATATGACAAATAAAAATGCATGTTACATTGTGAGGATAAGATGTTTTAAAGTCAGACTTGTTTTGTTTTGTTGAAATATCACCACTAGATTCGGAGTTGTATCCCATTTAGAAACAATAACATCCCATAAAATGTTTGTTTAAAAAAATCAGGAAATATGAAGTCCACACAGATTGGGGACATTATTAATCTCAGTTGTGTCACCTTCACAATGAAGAGTAAACAAGGGGAGACAATTACAATAACCGTACGTGATCAAGGTGCAATAAATGTTAGATTTTCACACTCTTAAGACACGAGTCATCTTCACCTTACCCAACAGGTGTCCGTATTGACTACATGTAATAAGTCACCGTGTCACTTTTATTGCTAATATGTAACACATTTGTGAAGTTGGTCATTATCAAGTTTGTTGACAAATGTCCACCATTTTGTTAATATATTATGAGTGTAAGAGGTAACATTCCAAATCTTCTTACATAGCCCATTATGTCCTACATATAATGTTAATTGAAAAATTAATATAATTATTTGTCTATATTGAAGGAATTTATAAAAGTTATTAATCTATATACATTATAGAGAAAATGCCACTGTAACAATGATTTAGATAAAGGTGACAGTGGGGGTTGTTATTGACTTTTCCCTGTTACGACTTAAATTAAGCAGTTAATGTTTCGTTGAATAAAATTTCGACTGTTGTAAGTTAAGATCAATCATTTGGAACAAAGACAGAATTGGTTTTTTCTTTTTAGTGAATTTAAATAATACTTTTTTAATGCGATAAACAAATCTGAATAAAAGAATATTTTAAAATGAGTGACATTGAGGTTTGTTTAAGTCGTTTGATGATCCTGCTCTTAAAACATCTTGAACTTTCTAAAGTGGCCGGTAGATCGCGCATGAAGAAAAATGGCGAAATCTGGATTGTTAACAAGATGTGGTAGGCATACATGTACTTTCTGTAAAGATTTTTGTCTAAAATCATTGTTTTCAATAAAATTGCAAGAACGATCAGACAGTTTGTTGTTCGATTCCGTTGGCAAACTTAGAATATTAGCTTTATTGGGTCTCTGTAAAAAGTTCAAATTTAAGGCCAAAATCAGCTACGTTTTCGCTGCTCATACACAGATTAAGTGAAGGTACCACTGTAAATCCAGACATAGCTGTGTAAAACAGTGTAAAAAGCATATACAATTTATTACACATGACAAACTGTTTTTACTGTGAAATCTGGGGTCACCAATTGAAAGCGAAACTCTGAACTGATGTTTCCTTTTAAGTTTAAATATTGTTTTTTGTTTTCGTTTTTGTTTTTCTGTGAACATTCCCCGTTTTCCTTTATTTCATCCTGATATATTTAGAATATTGTCTTGGTTTTTTCGTATTTATTACTTGATGTATGTCAACCATGAACGCGATGTGTAGTTAAAGTTGACAATTTTCATTAACATTGCAGAGGCCCTTGTTTTACATCACTTACTTAAACATTTAAAGTTCTCGACGATCACATGATCAACTTTGCAAGAAACTTTCCTTCTAATATATGATAATGTTCAATAGGACTGTAAACATAACTATTTGAGAGTTGGTGAAAAACTGAAATTACAACAACACATAATAATCTAATACTAGAGTATATGATGCCACATAATAGGATATACCAAGCTGACTCAATCAAATGAAGTCCTTTTTCTTACTGCACAACAATAGGGTCCATTGCTATATTTAGATCTCAGATTACATAAAAAGTGACGTCTCCAAAATATGAAATTTCTACAGAGTTCGCGATAAGAAAGGGATTATGAATTATAAGACCGTCTACGATAACAAGTTAATGGGTCTTCTTAATTCATTACCTTTGACATTGTATCAGTGTATATTTTTTGTATAGCATCCTCCACAGTTGAGAATAGTAATAGGGCTTAGTCTCGTGAAACCTTTCCTTGGAAGAGTCACACACTGACCTCTAACCTGTAGCCTAGTCCAACCTTTCCCTTGCAGAGTCACACACTGACCTCTCACTTGTAGCATAGTCCAACCTTTCCCTTGCAGAGTCACACACTGACCTCTTACCTGTAGCCTAGTCCAACCTTTCCCTTACAGAGTCACACACTGACCTCTCACATGTAGCCTAGTCCAACCTTTCCCTTGCAGAGTCACACACTGACCTCTCACTTGTAGCATAGTCCAACCTTTCGCTTTCAGTCACACACTGACCTCTCACCTGTAACCTCGTCTGACCTTTCCCTGGAAGACGCACGCACGCACGCACGCACGCACGCACACACACACACACACACACACACACACACACACACCTCACCTATAGTTTAGTATATCCTTTCCTTGGCTGAGCCTCACACTGACCTCTCACCTGTAGCCTTGTTTAAACTATCCTTGGCAGAGTCACACACTGACCTCTTACCTGTAGCCTCGTCTGACCTACCCTTGGCTGAACCACACACTGACCTCTCACCTATCCTTGGCTGAGCCACATATGACCTCTCACCTGTAGCTTTGTATGACTTATCCTTGACTGAGTCATACACTGAACTCTCACCTGTAACCTTGTCTGAACTCTTCTTGGTCGAGCTACACACTGACCTCTCACCTGTAACCTTGTCTGAACTCTCATTGGTCGAGCTACACACTGACCTCTCACATGTAGCCTTGCCTGAACTCTTCTTGGGCGAGCTACACACTGACCTATCACATGTAGCCTTGCCTGAACTCTCCTTTGTCGAGCTACACGCTGACCTCTAACCTGTAGCCTTGCCTGAACTCTCCTTTGTCGAGCTACACGCTGACCTCTCATCTGTTGTCTTGCCTGAACTCTCCTTTGTCGAGCTACATACTGACCTCTCACCTGTAGCATTGCCTGAACTCTCCTTTGTCGAGCTACACACTGACCTCTTACCTGTAGCCTTGTCTGAACTCTCCTTGGTCGAGCCACACACTGACCTCTCACCTGTAGCCTTGCCTGAACTCTCCTTTGGCGAGCTACATACTGACCTCTCACCTTGAGCCTTGCCTGAATTCTCCTTTGTCGAGCTACACACTGACCTCTCACCTGTAGCCTTGTCTGAACTCTCCTTGGTCGAGCTACACACTGACCTCTCACCTGTAGCCTTGTCTGAACTCTCCTTGGTCGAGCTACACACTGACTTCTCAACTATTGTGTCTTGTCAGAACTATCCTTGGTCGAGTCAAACACTGACCTCTAGTGTGAAATATTTTTGGAAGAGCCACAAAATCACCTCTCACATGTTTTCTGTTTAGTTTTTTAGAGCTCTTTAATTACGTATTTTTATTTCAAAAGAGGAATACCATAATCGTTGTAATTTGATGTAAAAGTTTCGAATTAAGATACATCATTAACTGATCAACCTGATAAGTACAGCTGGACTTAAATTGACACTCTTTTACAACTTCAGTTAAATATAGAAATAACTTACAACTTTAGTCCCTAAACAGCTGAAGTAAAACTGTCGAGTAGTTTAGTGGAATAATTTACCCAGATTTAAACGTATGTGAGTTGTATATAATACATTCATAAGTGCCTATTTGTCTTTCTAATATCATTCATTTGTGATTTATAACGTGCCATATTTTGTTGCATAAAGTGAATTTCACACCTCATTCGCAACTCCTTTGACAGTTCGAGTGTTCAAATATTTGTAAATTAAAAATTTTTCGAGTGGTTAACGACCAATGTCGTAAAAAATCAGAGCTCTTGTAAATCAAAGTCCCACTCCATCAGACGTGAAACGATGATAAAACGTTAAAAAGAAATACATATAAACTCAAACTATTTATAAATGATATTTTTCGCTAAACACAACGTTCGTAGTAATTTAATTGAAATATAAATTTTCCTGAAATGGATGTAATTCAAATACCAGCAACTTACGGTGACTGTGTGACATATATTACATATTAACTCGTAGCCAATTTTTACATGTTGTTCCAAACTTTCTATACATATTTGTATATTGAGACAACTAGGATATCTGTCCGAATATAAAAATTGATACGGGAAGCATAGACATGGTAACTTTTAATGTATGAAACAAGCTACATTTTCTCAGTATTTTAACATGTGTATCAACAATACCATACAAGTTAAAATTTTCGAGAAGGCATGACTCAATAAAGGAAAACTTGTTAATTTTGAAATCCGACCATATTACATTGATACCTGAGGAAAACCTTACGAAAAATTACGAACTCAGAAGGATATTGATTTAGAAAAAGTAGCAAATAAAACTAAAATTTTATTATTCAATTTTTATGAAACAATTCTCGGTTTCTATTTTCAAACTGAAACGATGTTTTCTTTCAAGTTTAAAATGTTTTAAATACCCTGTCTTGTTTTTGTTTCGATTATTGACATTAATTACCCTACGACGCCGAACGGACTGTGTGTGTGATATTTCATATAGACATGTAATAGATAATAACATTTTGGTATCATACTTACATGTATTCTAAATAATGCTAGTAAATAAAAAGATAATATTCTGTTCATAACATTTTAAATATTTCATTACAACATTGCGCCTATAGCTTCTATAATGCCACATAACGTTATAACATGTTCCCTTTCCAATGTCTATAATTTTCTTCAATATTATTATTTTCACTAATTGTGACCACTCATTTTACTTGTCTTGCTCTTCTGAACACAACAATATATAGTATTATAAGGTTTTCTGAAGTGTTTACAATTTTTGTATAACCTTGCTCTTCTGAAGTGGAGGACAGCCATTTTGTTTGGCGCTACTTTTGATTGACTTAGTAAAAATAACACGCTTCCCACTGAATTAACATTGTTTGATATTTTTCACCTTTTTTCATTAAAAATAGAGGATATTCTCTTAATAACATTTTATTTATTTCATTGTATAAACATTTCGATTATATATTTTCATGCCACATAACGTTATAAAATGTTCACTTTCCAATGTCTATAACTTTCTTCAATATTAATATTTTTACTAAGTATGACCACTTATTTTACTCGTGATTACAATAAACTGTCAAAACTGCCTGAACACAAAAATATATAGTTTTATGAAGTTTTTATATTTCTTTAATTACCTTGCACTTTTGAAGTGGAGAATCGGCAGCTACTTTGTTTGAAGTCACTTTTGATATTGGCTTAGTGAAAATAACACGCTTTCCATTGTATTAACATTGTTTGATATTACTTAAAAAATATAGCATTTTTTTCATCAATAAATCCTTATATTTCATTACTAAAAGTATAATAAATTAATTCAGTCAGTCTGTGTGTCTTTTGATTATATGAAATCATATACTATGACGTCATTTCTGCTGACGAGGGCTGGGTGACAGAAGACAAGATTAATACTTTAAACATTCCGAACAACTAAATTTTTGACTCGATTATTTCTATAACGTTTATTTAGTAGATAGAATTGCCCCAACAATCAGACATGCCTGTCTCCTCCCCCCTCCCTTCTTTGTTTATCTAGGTCTTGTCTGACTCTAATTACATTTTCCTGTGAACATCCGTTGATGACGGATGATTCGTAGCTAGGCTCAGAATCTTGGGCAAGATTCTCTAACACAAAGAATGGGTTTTTCGTCTCTTTTAGATATTACATTTTTTACTGACCTGTTTCAGTTTTTGCAAGTTTTTATGAAATAGAATATTAATCTTATCCATGATCTGAATTGAATATTTCAACCATGTTATGTCTTATCTATATTCTGGTGCTAATCCTTCTCATTGTGTAACACGTGTTGATAGATTGTATGTTTCTGAAACTTTCACTTATTAAGTTATCTATATGCTTTAATCTGTATATAATCCTCGTACATCTTGTTTATTTACTTCAGGTAACAGTGGTTTCATGGCTCCGACAAATGTGCGAACCTCTTGAATGAGCACGATAAGATGTGAATAATTCCAGCTAAGTAACATTAATACCAATTTCACTATTAAATCTTTTGAGGTTTACAATAAAAATAGATATTAGTTAAGTTTATGTGTGTATAAAGGTGCTATAAGGCACGTTTAGGAGATCACCACTGTCTTGTTAACGTACATTTATCTTACCAAATAGATAAGCTTGAATCTAATTTCGACGTTTTCGATAGCTTTATTGAGTGAATGAACGAAGATTAACCATTTTGTACAAATCAAAACATAATGATGAAGTGATTTACATGTCATTCTCCACTTCAGGTAAATCATTCTACGGGCAGGTGTGTTTAACACATGTAATCGTTACGACCCGCACCGGGAGGTCTTATTTTTGGTTCTTATGTTAGTCATCGTGTTTCCTGTTCCGACAAGCCTCGGGATGAATCAACTAATCGTTAGCTGCCCTTAAATGTTGATGATCACGAAATGTTAGTTGTGTGTATTTTGTGCAAAACAAAATAATAAAAGACGTGTAGTTTTTGTAAGAAAGCAGACATGCTGGAATATTATTGAGTTTCACCAGTACCAACTTAGCGAGCAATGAGAATGTGTTTGCAACCATCCTTTTTGTCTGTAAACCATACATGATTGCCAGCAATAAACTCTGTTAACCATACAGGATTGCCAGCAATAAATTCTGTAAACGATACATAATTGCCAGCAATACAAGCACATTAAACAACGACGTTTGTTCTTACTGAGGTTCACCAATTTTATGTTTTAAAACCCTTAACAGTTTTTTCAATTATAGAACATATTATAGTCAAGTAGGGGTAAAGTATTTGTGTTAGTCGGCCTTTTCTTTTAATAAACATATCCAGAAACAATATAAGACTAGAATTCTTTATATCTGAACAAAAAGCAAGGTCTCCAATCAGTGTTGAATATAGTAATGCCGTGGTTTTTTAGTTTACCTCTTTAGTCGACATCACATAAAAAATCTATGTGCCAAAAAGGATCAGATTATATTCATTCCCACCTCCAAAAGACAATCCGGCAAAGGAACTGCTTCTGTCAAACCAAGTTAAATCATTGTTATAAAATTAAGTGAAGTATACGCTGAAGTCATACTCCGATGTACAGTAGCACGATGTAGAGATGTGACACAGAAAAATACGTCAGTGCCATCAATATCACTTGACAAAATATATGGTTTCTCCAAGAAAGTTGGAATCTAGGTTAAAACATCTTTTGCAAAATTTCCTTGTGTGCAAAACGCCAAACACCGATTTACTTTACTTTTGTGTTTTTCCTTATCTTTTGTGTACAAAATGCACTGATGATGATGTTTTTATCTAGAACGTTTGACGTTCTTAACCATAATATATTTGTAGAATTCTGCCTACAGGTTTTATAACAGAATGTTGGCATTCCAATGGGTAGTAATTGTGCACCGATTCTAGTAGACTTATTTATATATGAAGAGGGATAATACAAAAGGTATTATTTATCATAAACAGCTGGAAATTAAGGGTACGCCTGCCACTACTCTTTTGCCTTATATTTGATCCTTCTTTTGAAAAAAAGTTCTACTAAACTTTATGACGGTATACTGATAATCACGAGCTTGATCGACACGGTGGACTTTGTTGCTGTTACAACGTTCTATAGACGCCACCAAACCTTACCTTGCCTTACGTTTCTAGACATCGTTCATATTCTAATGTGTGTATGCTACAATGCACCGAATAGATTGTCCTGATAGACGTTCTCGGTGTTTCTTTAATGTTATTATGCTTGTTATACATTTGCTTTTGTTTATTGTATATACGTCCTAAGTATTATCTTGCCTATGGTCAGGGTAGAATGTTTTTGAGTATTTTTTTTTTTTATAAATAATTGCATTATTTAAGCATATATCATTGACGCGAAGTTTAATTTGACGATAAAGGGGTATAGAGAACTTTGGAATTACAAGTATGGTACATATATACATACAGTTTTTCTGACGTAACTTCAAGTAGCAACTTTTTAATGTTTTAAGTACGATCCAATAAAACCTATGTGCGTTTATTCCACGTGCACGCGAGAAAAATAGAAATACATCTTAGTAGAATTTATTAAATTTTATTGGGCGTTCCTAGGAGAGTTTGACAGACATAGGGTTCTAGTTGTCTAAATAATGACGATGATTATTTTTTTTAATTACAAGCTGGAAAACTCATACAAGATTAAATTTACTATTCAAAATTTGAAAAAAATTTTTATTCAAATGTACTACTTACAAAAAAGGATAATCAAAAGAAATAAAGCGATTGAATGTATTAAGATAAATTAGATTGATTTCAAGAAGCCTACTACATTTGTGTACGTACTTGTCAAATTGGGTAGATTATTCTTTTAATGACAGTTGCTAATAAGATTTGTATATTAAAAACTAAGAAAGACGACATCTACATAAATTTCTTTGGAACCCAGTCATTTCACACTGAGACTAGTATTGAAAGAGACATGTCGATTCGCCTTATAACTAAGAGTAGATTTATACATTTGACATAGGAAGTAAGATGGTCGTATGAATCACAGTACACACAATACTTAACAGATTATCGGTGTTTATGTGTAGTGCACCAATAACCAATAATTTCCCTCTTTAAGAAAGGCAAAGATTTATTAAATTCGCACCTGTGGCGGGGAGATGCCGTTCCTAAGATATCCAACACGAGACTCTTAATACATGTAAATAAAGCACCTTTAAGAATCCTCGATAAACTTTCAATCGCCCTATAATGACAATAAATGTTCTCAATTGTTTTGTTTTACCTACTAAAATACAACTTTATTTATAAATATAAGGTCAACCGTGTCACGTATTACCGTTTCTTTTTCAATCTCAGGTGCCTGTTGTAGCGGCTTATACCCCCAGCAAGAAATGTAAAACGTGCAGCCAATACAAGTTTTACGTGTTTTCAAGGTGTTCTTATATTTATACCCTCTTCAGCGTAATTCCAGCAATATATTTGACAAATTTACAAGTCAAAAATTGTCACTTAATGTAAATTAATTCAAATCTGGGGCTTATACAAGAACCATACACGAACTGTGTATTCCTCCGGGAGTTAAACCGACGAATCTGTCAATGTTCACGCTACACATCACTTGGCAATTTAAGGAATTTTTAATATACCCCCTAAAAAATATTGTACTCGTATTTCAATTCAATTTCTTTATTCTCGTAAACTGAAATGATACAGTATAGAGACAATAATAACATTAAACATTACACATAAATTTAAATATACACCTCTTTGACAGGTTGTTTTTCTTTGACAAAATTCCCGGCAAATCAGCAAATATATGTGTGCGGCAAAAAAAAAAAACTGCTCCCCCCACCGACTTATCCCAGGCTACGGCTCTGAATAGGGATAGAAATATGCACGCACCCATGCAAGGCGCTCCCACCGCCTACTCTTATCAAACCTCATATGGGGATCTTTATTGAATCAGGGGGTTCAAAATCCCTGTACGCGGGACCGTCAGCTTAGCGTTACCAACGTAGGACGTGTTGATCTTTGTCTTGCCTCAACCATAAACCTTGCTAACTTGGGTGGCCCTACTAGTAATGTCTTAACAACCTCGGGACACACAACCACCACACACCTCTGGTCCTGGGCTTTCCAGCTTTGATGTCAATTCTCAGTTCAGTTTCTCTTGAGCGCTCGTTGATGACGGTTGATTCGTGGCCAGGCCTGGAATCTAGAACGAGGTCCTTTCGCGCAGATAATTGCTTTTTTGTCTCTTTATTAGTAAATGTGACCCGTTCCACTGAAATAATCTTAATTATTGCTTCATAGAAGTATTGACCATCAATTTTATAGTGTATCACTGATTAGTTTGGGGCGTTAAAAGTCCTTTTAAAAATTATATATCTTCCTTAAATTTCACGATGTAAACATAAAATATTACTGGTATATCTAACCTCTTGCCGCCAAATCTTTAGCAGTTTCCAAACCTATGCCTGTATTTGCCCCCGTTATTATAACTGTTTTACCATCCAGCCGGGCCTTACTGCGGCAAACTCCTCCTTCAAAGTACTTCTTTAACAGAAATATACCAACACCTGTAACCAAAAGCTTCATTATAGTTATAGTTGTCGAAAATGTTGAAAACCATAAACAACAAACGTCTACTTTATCTATTTGCAGTTTCTCGTCCTTGTTATATAATGCGATAACACAAAAGCAATCAGTAAACGGTCTTCATTTGAAATTACTCTAAATGCCACCATGTAAATGTTAAAGAATAATAATCCTATAGTGGTAAATGTACGATAATACCTCGGCTCAATTTGCCGAGCAAACTGTTCCTATGATTGAATTACAATTAAAATTTGAATAATAATGACCAAAATATCAACTTTGGATCATACTATAATTATTATGATATTATGACTATAAGTCTGTAAATACTTTCAACGACAATGCATTTAAACTTACTCAATCTATTTCCCCGTTTTCCCGTCGATATTTCCTGCATTTAAATAAAATAAGGAATGTCTAACTTGAAATCCAAGAAAGGACATAACCAAATGTGATTTATTATAGTTCAGTGTAACCGTATTGGATATATCATTGTAAAGATAGAGTAGGCTATGTTATAAAATCTACACGGGGATAAAGTTGCTACATGTATAAGCCTAGATAGATAACTTTACATGCTTAATTATCATATATAAATTATAGATGCAAATATTGCTGATGAATTAAAGCCAGAACTAAAAGATTCATTAGATATTTTCGTCAGGCTAATTTAGTTTTAGCAGGGAGAATCTAAAGTTTGGCAGGTTAATTTGTATAAAGTACATATTACAATGTTATAGCAATACATGCAATGATGTAAAAATTGGCGATTGATAACTGCATTTACAGAAGAGACAGTACTTTCTAGTTAATATCAAAGTTACGCATGGCCATAGCAAAGTATACATGCAAATGCTCTTAATAACTTGCTTTTCCTTGATGTCCTAGACATTAAAATGATTAAATCACAAACTTTGTAAATTGTAGGCCAACTCATAAACTATTTTGTAAAAAAAAAATAAATAAATAAATACATACATGAATTAAAAAAACCGTTTGTCTCAAAATCTCTATAAACAGGGCAAACAAGTACAGAATGATATTCATATTCAACCACTTTCATATAAATAATACAAATTAAATATTTCTCACAGCAAAAACAGTTCTAAAATAAGTTTGGGGAAAATTAAGTTGACTTTATTCGTTATTTTGACTTCCGTGATTTTAGTGATGCTTTGCCCGTTGAAAGGGACTTAACTCTTCTGTGACTACTAAGAAAGCGTCAGCTGAGAACATGTTATTCGCGGATCTAATCGACCTTAATGTCAATCGTCAAAGTTGATGAAATAACTCAAAAACCCATTAATATACAGATCTTACCCGTGCATGTAGTAACTGCTAACAGAACTTTGTGATTTTGACAGAATTCTAGAATGTCTTTCGCTGTTGATTTAGCTGTCGCTGATACCTGATCCATTTTTAGACACCGGAAGTGGCTTGCTTAGGGGATGTGTCAAAAATAAATCTGTCAATGTTTTTTTTTATCAAACAAAGCTCACTCGATGGTATGACTTAAACTTTTGTAATAAAATTAAAAAAGGACTGATTATTTACAGAAGTGTTATTTATTATATTTTTTATTACTCAAGATATATAGGTTCCGCAACGAGTTAGGATGGGATATCGGGTTTTATCTCACTAGAGTTAGTTAATTTTCAGATTTT
>JAUMGZ010189511.1:0-13352 GCA_032359645.1 Pododesmus macrochisma
ATTGACACTATACCCCACTATGTCACATTTTCATTACACCGAGCCAACCCAAAGCTGCTGAGCACTTAGCAGAGAGTAAGAAGAATAAGCTATAAATCAACCCCGTCATCAATGGACGCTAAACTGACACAAGAGGAATAATTGACTACATATGAAAACGTTAACGGAAGAAAATCATACAACTAAACAACAACAACAAAAACAACAAAACAAAGATAAGTCTGTAAATATGCTTTATATAATACCAATCAATAAATAATAGCAACAGTGGAAAAAACATTACAGCATACTATATTTCACACGTACAATGAATAACTTCGCTTAACCATTTTAAGATGGCAATGCCGTACTACAACCAAAAAATAAGCTCTAGTTGATATTGTTTTTGAGTTTTACACAAATAATCTACTAAACACCCACACTGCATAGCAACTGCAACTGCAAAAAGAGCAGACATGTTGTGCCGGGTGCTGAAAGATTCGCCCCATTTCCGTTGCGCCCCAAGTATTTTTATTTGTCATCTAATACGAGAGGTGAGTTAATTTCAAGTGTTAAAGTTTTATGTTCAGTTAAACAAAGATACTTACAACATATATACATTTAACAATGGTATACAGGTCGAACATTATTTGAAAACAAGTACACATGTTTAGCGTAGTGATTGTTGACAATGTGGGTTGGAATGTGTTTGTGTCTGTACCAAGAAAAACGTTCTGCACAAGCGAAACAATAAAAATAATTTCAAACCTAACTTGTCTTCAACCTACCCGACCCTGCTAAGAAAATAAGTTCCAGTTAACATAGCTTTCAAAGTTATAACAGCACTCAAACCATTTATCACGATTCTGTTGTAAGCTCATGAGAGACACACACATTTAATGAGCATAATGAATCACCAAGGCTTTTTATCTATGTTGGCTAATTTATAGTATATACTTATTCTATGCTGTCTCACTGTAGGGGGCGACAGTACAACAGTGCGGTAGTATGACAAAATGACAGAACAGTAAAAATAATAATACAACAAAACCGTATTCATCAGTACGACGGCATGAGAGTATGACAAAACCTTTATATCCTTCCTCACTCACTTGAGCTTACATAGATCCGGAGTGCTTGATCACATCCTCCTCACAGTACCGATTGACGATGCATGACATGTTTGTAGTTACATAATCGCGTTTATCTTTCTTCTTCCTTTAAATGTTTATCTTCATGTGCAGTCTTAAAGTATTCACGATACGTTTTTTGAGTTTATATTTTTTTGGCCGTAAAACCGTTAATTCAAATTATGACCACCCGTATTTCACCCAGCCCCGTCATTGTACGCTATGTAAACATTGTACTGGTGCTCGTGTTCATGAAAGGGGAAGTATTGTAAACTTCAAGTTAATTTAACGACTGATTTAAATGAAGTTATCACGATGAAGCAAGTGTGCATTAAGAAGTCTTTAGTTGTAGTGTTGTTTATTTTAGTGGGTTTGTTCTTGTATTTTGCTTCCATAGTGTTGTCATCCGATCAACGTGTAAAACGTAAGGGAAACAAACGTACCATACAGCTGACGGATCTCACAAATTCATTTGATTATAAATATAAACCTGGTTACACGGTGTACACAGAAAGCTTTATGAAAGATTCATTGTCAAGTCGTAGAACAGTGACAGAGCTTGCAATGCAAAATATATCTAGATTTCGTGTCGACACAAAAACAAGAAATGTGGGATCTAAAGTCGTCATACAAAGAAATACTCTAAAAAGTAGTGATGTTTTATTAACTTTCAGC
Organism: Pododesmus macrochisma; assembly: GCA_032359645.1. NCBI lineage: Eukaryota > Metazoa > Mollusca > Bivalvia > Pectinida > Anomiidae > Pododesmus > Pododesmus macrochisma. The sequence goes on from JAUMGZ010189511.1 coordinate 1,785, forward strand.
AAGGCTGGCCAAAATAGACAATTAACAGAAAAGTTTTCAGTAATGGTGCAGTCACTTCTGAACTGGACATCTGTTGTGTTAAATATACATGTCCTCGGTGATCAAGATAGTCAGAAAATTGCCAAGGATGTCATCACAAAACATTCCCATCTATCAAACCTAGAGCATAAGGTATGTTGTGGTCAATGAAATACTAAACTGATGAACATTTAGTGCTATATATATATATATATATACTCAAACAATGTCAGAGGTCAACACGATGATATATTTTTTGATAACATCAACCGGACCTCATATGTTATAGGAGTATATATATATACTTCTCTTATAACATAAGATGCCACTTGTTGGCTGATTTTCGATGGGACCTTATTATGCCGACTGCAGATTTACTCTGGCGTCTGTTTAAGGTATCTTGCCGTGTTAAATCTCTTCTACACTGTTGGAGCAGTGCTATACTAGCAATTGCAACACACTAGTTATATAGTCCCATTACATCAGACTCTGCAATCTGTTTTTTGAATGTTTTTGGATTGTTGTCAAATTAAACCCTAGCAGAATTCTGAATCTTTTAATTTGTCAGGGGTTGCTGTGACTCTGATCTCACAGTCAGTCATGATCAGGGGGTACTTTAATTTGGTCTCACAGTCAGTCAGGGGGTAACTCTGGTCTCAAACACTATAGGGTTGACTGTGATCTCACAGTCCGACAAGTTATCTGGTACAAACTGTACAGTAACTTATTTTTATGTTGTGAAAATTTCCCTTTTTTTGTTCATGTAACTAATTTAAATTAACCAGCAAAAAGTAAATGATTGACCCTGCACATTTATATTTATTACCAGGGCAAATAAACGAACTCACATTACATATAATCATACATGTATGAGTAAATGCAGCTGTAAATTTCTTCTTTCAGGTAATGCCTTTAAATGTGGATGATGTTGGTAAGAAAATACAGAACATTGTGAAGAGAATGCAGATGCACTTTAGTTATAAACCAGGTGCATATTTTAGTGATTCTTTTTTCTTCTTTTCAATAGCAATGCACAAAGCACTGCCACATACTGTTCAGAAAGTTATAATGCTGGATGCAGATTTGAAATTTAAGGCAGACATAAAAAAACTGTTCATGTTATTTCACGAGTTCAAGGATTCTAATGTTATTGGAATGGCACGAGAAAACCAACCTGTTTATCGTCACAATTTCTGGAGCTACCGACAAAAACATCCAAAAACACGAGTTGGAGAACCGAAGCCAGATGGATTAACAGGCTTCAATAGTGGAGTTGTGCTGCTAGATCTGGAAAGAATGAGGTCATCCACTTTATATAATAGCATGATTACTCAAGATGCAGTAAGTAAATTGACAACAAAATTCAAGGTCAAAGGTAGCCTTGGCGACCAGGATTTTTTCTCTCTTATTTCTATGGAACATGAAGAATTGTTCTATATATTGCCGTGTACATGGAACAGACAGTTGTGTGCATGGTGGAGAGATCATGGATATAAAAATGTGTTTGAACAATACTTTAGATGTGATGGTGATATAAATATATACCATGGAAACTGTAACACACCATTTCCTCAAGGTATATAAAAACTAATAACTGTAACACCATCTACATGCCATGAATAAGCGTAGTTATATACCATGGAAACTGTAACACACCATTTCCTCAAGGTATATGAAAACTAATAACTGTAACACCATCTACATGCCAGGAATAAGTGTAGTTACCATAGAACCTGTTAGTCTCCACACATTGTAATTTTATGATGTTATGCACAACGGTGGAGCCAATGGATATATATTGCCTATTAAATGGTGGAAACAATTTATATATATTGCCTTATTCAACAGGGGAGGTAATTTTCATATTGCTTGGTTTTAAAGTTTAAACTTATAAATTGAATGATTGAAATACATTCAAGTTACTACAACTTATGTCAAAATCTCTCTAGTTGGCACGGATGGTAGCGCGAGTGGATACTTCCTGTGGGAAGAAACCAGAGTGCCCAGAGGAAACCACCATGTTCAGTTTGGCGATCCTGTACCCTCCCACTTACGACACCGCATATCGAACCCGGGCTGCATTGGTGAGAAGCGAGCGTCTTAACCACTATGCTACCTGAACACAATGCTTGGTTTAGTAGAGAAGAAAGTACATGTACATAGATAAGTGGTGTACCTTAAGCTTCCTCTATGCAAAAGCGCAGTTGCGTACATTGATTAAAATAAAAAGCAACAATTAAGCAAACCAGCAACCCAGAGAGATAAAATATTACTATATTAATTGCTGAAATTCATTTACGGTCAGTGAGCTTCGCCCTTCTGGTCCCTCAATTGGGCTCTTCACCTGGACAGGACCCTTCACCTTGTTCAATGTGCGTACACATTAATTCACCTCTCGGTACACCACTAGATTGTATTATAATTAATAAATTATACTGCATTGGGAAATAATTTATATATTTGCTTTATAAAACAAGGGATACAATCCAAAATGGAATATAATTTAATATATATTATTTGCTTTTGAAAACAAGGGAGACAATTTATATGTTGCCTTTTGACTGGTTCTCTCCCTTTGTTCACTTATCCCTGCAAGGGCAAAGACAAGTACGGACGGACAGGATTTGTATGAGAAAAGTCCAGATGGACTAAAAAACAAGAAAAAGCAGAGGATATGCACTTTTCACTGTCGAGCAAAATGACATTGGCAAAAATATACATTAAAGATCAATAGACTATATATTGTTACATTTATCTGTCAATTTATGTTGGTCATCCATGCAAATTTTTCATCTGCTTTATCACCACTTGACCCTCTGAAGAATGAGTCCCACCATTTGAACAAATCTGAATCCCCTTCCCCTTGGTATGTTTCCTTCCAAGTTTGGTTGAAGTGGGTCCAGTAGTTTTGGAGAAGTAAAAAATGTGAAAAGTTAATGCCACACATAGATTTTGTCAGGGAATGAGTGTATCAAGTAACACAGACATGGGAAATAATAAATACTCTACTGTAACACAGACATGGGGCTTTATAAATACTCCACTGTAACACAGACATGGGGCATAATAAATACTCCACTGTAACACAGACATGGGGCATAATAAATACTCCACTGTAACACTGACATGGGGCATAATGAATACTCCACTGTAACACTGACATGGGGCATAATAAATACTCCACTGTAACACAGACATAGGGCTTTATAAATACTCCACTGTAACACAGGCATGGGGCATAATAAATACTCCACTGTAACACTGACATGGGGCATAATGAATACTCCACTGTAACACAGATATGGGGCATAATGAATACTCCACTGTAACACAGACATGGGTCATAATAAATACTCCACTGTAACACCGACATGGGGCATAATAAAAAATCCACTAAGTAACAACATAACAACTTGTATTTTTCAAGAAAATGTATTTTATTTGGGTTACCTCCTCTTCACAGCTGGCTAAGTTAATTCAATTCAAATTTAAATATATATTTTAATACCAAACTTCATTATTAAAGTGTCTGTCATGATCATTTGCTTTTGACTAAAGTTTGTTTTTGCAGTAACTTTATCCTAATCTTTATTTCATATATTTATGAAATGTTATTGTGTGGAAGACTTATATACATCAGTATCATAATTAGGTCAATCAGACCAACATCACATATAGCTCCGTTATCTTGATTATAATTTGTATTTAATTTAGTCCATTATTCCACGAAACTATTTTTGATTATAATTTGTAATTAATTTAGTCCATTAATCCACGGAATTATTTTTGATTATAATTTGTATTTAATTAAGTCCATTAATCCACAGAATTATTTTTGATTATAATTTGTTTTTAATTTAGTCCATTAATCCACAGAATTATTTTTGATTATAATTTGTATTTAATTTAGTCCATTAATCCACGGAATTATTCTTGATTATAATTTGTATTTAATTTAGTCCATTAATCCACGGAATTATGAGTCCTACCATCATGAGACCTCAGGCACCTGAGGTGCCGTCACAGTACTGTCGTTTTATGCTTTACATTTTCAAATTAAATATTGATAAAAATATGTTAAAAATCTAGAATCAAAGGCATTTTTAAAAGACTAGTTAATAAAAATGTTTGTGAAACATTATGCCCAAACAAGCATGACAAAAGAGTTGAATTAAAAAAAATTTGATTGATGACTTTGACCTTTGGCATTTACAACCCCCGAGGAGGCTGCTTTATGTTCAGTTATGATGAACAACTTGAGTAAGTATTATGATATTCTACCAAGGTGAAGGGTATTAATACAACAATAACAAAACATAACCGAGTGCTTGATGACCTTATATAGTGTGACAAACAAATGTTGAAAGGTTATTAACATTCCATTCATTATTTAAAGAAGATACATGTATTATATTCACCAGTATTATTGAAGAAACATATACATTGTAATTACAAATAAAGCTTTACTCAATCAAGTGCTCTGCACATGCGCTGACCTTTTTCATTCAGCCACAGCAACCCATAGATAGTTGATCAGTTCCTGTATGCTAGGCCACACAACTGATGCAAATTTGGTAAAATTCCACTTGGTTTAAGCAAACTTATTTATGTATTTAAAAGTTTTTGATGTTTTGTCAAAATAGACCAACAAGTGAAAACACACTCACAAACGTGTTATAAAACAAAATAAATACATCTGCATAGATTTTGTGTGTAACTATGATTATAAAGTTTCTGTCAACACTTAAAACTAACTACCATACATAACACAAGATTAGTACCAAATACCCCAAACACACAATTGACAGAGATTTTCAAACACCTTTGTGATATATCATTACACCTAGCACACAATTGACAGAGATTTTCAAACACCTTTGTGATATATCATTACACCAAGCACACAATTGACGGATATTTTCAAACACCTTTGTGATATATCATTACACTGTTTTAATCAAACATACACATCATATTCTTAATAATACAAAGGCCTTGTTTTGGCTCATCTTGTAACAATTATTACCCTACTTTTCATTTAATATTTAGCTGATATTGGACTTTGGTCCCCTGGACAAGTTGGCAAATCAATAACCATTTGAACAAGAGAGACACACTTTTTAATAATGTTAAGTAAGCTTGCTATATGCGAACCAATTTTGCTAATATCATTATCTTTTTATGAAATGTATAGAGGATATTCTCTTTTATATGATAAATAAGTTAATATTATATCGAGTGGGGTCGCTATATTTATATATCTTAAGCTTTCACAAGTGAAAAATATAAATAAACGACCCCACAAGATGATCGAAATATAGTTTATTATATTTAAGAACTTTTTGAGAAGTCAAACATTTTAAAAGTTTAAAGAAAAATGACAAGACACCAGATGGTGAACTATGACTACAGCTCACATTGAACACATAGAGAGAAAGACATTGCAGATCTGATCGTTTGAGATAAGTAAAAACACTCGCTATAAATAGGCCCTGTAAAAATGACCATAGTCCAGTAAATGTACATATATACATCATAAACCAGTATAGTCAGATATTGTACTGACATTATAATTAAGGCTCTCAATGTATAAATAACCAGTGATCTCGTCTCCAATACGGATCCCTAAACATATTTCAGATCATGTCATAATTAAATGTCAACAATTACAAAGGGATCAAACAATTTACAAATGGATATAAAGTGATAAACTCTGTAATAAAATCAAAGAAAGAAGAAATACATTTGGCAGTAAAACGAGAAAAAGAGACCCGTTTGGTCCTGACACTCGTGATGAGTCGTCTGATTAGATCAACACTCATTTCATTAGGTTTCTGATAAATATATATGGAACATCGCTATAATTTCCTTTGGTATTTGATTAATATGTGAAAAACGGTAAGGGTGGAATCAACAGAACGAGAGACATTAACAAACAAACAATAACTGCATCCAACAATTCAGCACCAGAATACAAAGTATTAAATAGACATCACACAATCCTCAATTAACTCACTATTACCCCAAAATCTACCAGTCCACTAGGTTTGGTAATCCTGCATGATTTGTTTGTTTGTTTGTATAAGGGCTTATTGTCCGATCAACAGCTAAGGTCATTTACGGACGTGCCAGTTTTACTGGTGGAGGAAACCGGAGTACCCGGAGTAAACCACCGACCTACGGCAAGTCACTGGCAACTTAATCCTGCATGAATGGGTGTTAAAGTTATGATTAAAAATGGAAAACAAACAAGTGCTACCATGGTCCAAAGATAGGTCACAATGACCTACCGGTAGTTAAGATCAATCAGGTTACAATAGCAATCATCAATTCATTTGGTGTCAGCTAAGTTTACTACTAAGAAATATTTATTTCTTTTCTTCAAATTTTCACATTCTAGATCCCCTAGTGTCAACCTATTGGGGCTCAGCTATGTATACCATTTAAACAAATTTATTTTCCCTTCTCTGAAAGATACCTCCTAAATACTTTGGTTGAATTTGGTTACGTGGTTTCACTTGGAGGAAGGGAAAGCTAGCATATTTTCTTATATTAAGTGTAAACATTTTAAATTAACCATAACAAGAGCTACTTATTTGTGACTTCAGATTCAAACCTTCTATAAATTTGGTTCTCTGTGCATTGTGGTAACAACTTGTATATGCAATCATTAAACTCTTAGGATTTTTCTACTTATAAGAAAAAGGTTTTTGAAACTTTGCCTTCTGGATGTGAACCACAAATTATCTAACAAAACTCAAGCCCCTTCTCCTAACAATGCTTCCTTTCGAGTTTGCATGAAACTGATTGAGATTGTTGGTCCAGCAGTATTGGAGAAGCCGGACAGATAGACAATGCCATATCATAACATGTTCCAAATTAACAGGTAAAAATATTCAATCCAAAAGAAAATTACCAAAATATTTCAAAGTAAAGAATTTGATTTTGCTAAAAAAAATAAAAATGCTACTGTAAAAAGCCATAGAACAAAAATATGCCCTAGGTATAAACTTATCAATTAAAATGTATAAAATATAACACATTCTTTAAACAAGATGCCCATTTGGCCTTAACGCCCATCTGGATTAAATAGGCCTATAAGTAAACTTTTGGCATTTGAATACTTTTGACCCTATGGTCACGTCTTGAACAAAGTTGGTTCTCCATGCCATAAAGTATCTATAAACCAAAGCATTAAACGCTTTACCTTCTAGTTTATTGAAGACTTTTGTCAATTTTTCCCATTTAGGCCCCCAAGTGACCCTCCGCCGGTTCCGAGACCCATCATTTGAACAAATTTGAACACCCTTTCCCTAAAGATGACATCTTCCAAGTTTTGATGGAATTGGTCAAGTAGTGTTAGACAATACATCAAAAATGTGAAAAATTATATATATTTGCTATATATAAAGTGCTGAACTTTGACCCCAAAATGCCTAACGTTTTTTTTTACTCCAGGTCATGCCTTGCACACACTTATTTCTCCATGTCCTAAAGTTACTACATACCAAAGCATTAAAAGCTCTAGGCCATCTAGTTTATAAGATGAGTTTTTTACCCCAGGTCATGCCTTGCACAACTTATTTCTTCATTTTTTTCCATTTTGTAAAAACAATTCCCATTTGGACCCTTCTAGTTTTAAGCTCCATCATTTGATTATTTTCCTCTGTTTGCCCCTTTAGTGGCATCCCCTCAGGGCCAAGTGCCTTCAACTGAACAAATCTGAATCCCCTCTCCTAGGGATACTTCCTACCAAGTTTGGATAAAAGGGGTCCAGTGATTAAGGAGAAGAAGTTGAAAATGTGAATAGTTAACATATTTGCTATAGTGTTGAACTTTGACCCAAAACATGTATCCTATTTTTTACCCTAGGGTCCCGCCTTGAACAAACTTGGTTCTCCACACCCTACATACTACATACCAGTACATGAAGCTCTAGGCCTTCTAGTTTATCAAAAGATTTTTAAAATTTTCTCAAATTTCCCCCCTTTTGGCCCCCTAGGGGCCAAGCCCCTTCTTTGAACAAATTTGAATCCCCTTTCCCTAAAGATACTTCATGCAAATTTAGGACGAAATTTGTCCAGTGGTTTAGAACAAGAAGTTGAAAATGTGAAAAGTTAACGAAGACGGACGGGATATGTAAGGGAAAAGTCCACCTTTGACCTTTGGTCCAGATGGACTTTAAATGATATTGCCAATTACCCATGTACTATGAGTGATATTTATAAAAGATGATGATTCAATAACTATGACAAGTTTTTACAGGAAGACCTGGATATATATCAAAAGATGTCATAAAATATCCCGTAATTTTTTTATAAAATATAATAATTTTATCAATAAATTAGCACGAACGTATATATATATATATTAAAGTCTACATGGTGTTGACTGTGCTAGGAAACAGCTGAGGAAGCTGAATCTTCTCTCATCAGTAGCGGCTGCACAACAGTTATATCACTATCACTAGGAGACAGACCTGTATCATCAATACAGAAACTAGATGAGGATTTGACAGGCGAGGATGACTGACTCTTTACACTTTCATTATCAGTGTCTGGCGGCAAGATGCGACTTGTGTTGTCTCTGGTGTCCGATACTGGTACTTGACTGTCCAGTCTAAAGTAGCCATTGGTCAGACTTGAAGACTGACTGACAGGTGGCCAGTTTGGCTCACCATCCATTTCATCTAGTATTTTCTCGTATTTCTGTGCTGACGTTGGGAAGATCCTCCTGGTTAAGTTACTACATATCTTCCTCACAAATATACTGTCCAGTATAAATGTCTGAAAAACACAAAGAATTATCATCACCAGGACAAGTAAAATTCTATTTTTATCAATGGTAAACTTTGAACTTTTGGCAAACTACAACCGAAAATAGAGTTATGGTTGTCTTATTGGGCAACCAACAAAATGAGACTTAACTTTGTGCATTTAATTGTTTTCAAGTAATCATCCATACAAGGAAAATTCTAATTTTAGCAAAAGTGACCTTGACCTTTGGCACACCATACTCAAAATAAATCGGGTTCTAATGTCCACAAGAACAACCATTGCACACCAAAAACAAACTTTGTGCTATCATTCTTTTCAAGGTAACACCTCCAGCTGGACAAGTAATATTAACAACAGTGACCATGACTTTTGGTTGACCAAATTCAATTAGGTTTTACACATACTGTAAGGCAACTTATAAGCTACGTTCAAACTTTCTGCAATCATTTGTTCTAAACTTATAATCTGGAAAAGCCAAATATGAGAAAAATTCTATTTTTTAGTGTAATTGCGATATTGACCTCAGTGAACCACGCTTGTGCACAACTAGAAAAATTCAAAGTCCATAATACAGATATAATACAGCAAGTAGTCATAAAGAATCATTCTATGAAAGATCTAAGTCTCTTACCATTTCTGAGCAAATGAAAGCTTACAGATGGAGGATTATGGATGATGAACATGCAACTGAGGGTGCACAATAAAAACAGTTCAACTACACAAAGCTCAAAGTGAACTTACAATAACTTGGGACTTACACTTAACTGCAACTGATTATACTTACCTCTGTCAGAATAGAGAGAAGAAAGTTTAGAGCGGCCACACCTAAATACACCAGTCTATATGGTATAGCTTCTGGGGGCTTCAGCTGCAGAAATAAAATGTAACATTAAAATGTAACATAGCAAACAAACAATTATAATGTCCTGCTTATGAATCTTGTAGAACTGATTCACATTCTCATCATTTCTATAAGAAGAGCAAAGACCCAGAAAGGGTCTCGGCACTACACTATTAATCAAATACCAAAGTAAATTATAGCAATGTGCCATATATATATTTATCAAAAACCTAATGAAATGAGTTTTGAAGATATTTTGTCTGCTTTTTTTCAACAGTTGTCAACCTTCTTAAGGCAGTCACGGTTAACATTAAATTGAATTCAATTCATTTTTGTGTGTAAGATTTAAGCATGCACAATTCAACAAAGAGCTTAACGTCCATCTGGATGAAATAGACTTACAGTCAAACCTGTCTATAAAGACCACCCAAGAGACCAGAAAAAGTGGTCCTTATATTGAAGTGGTCTTTATATACAGGTAAAAATAGTTGTAATTAGACTTGAAGGGACCTGATTTTAGTGGTATTTATGAACAGATGGTCTTTTTATAGAAGTGGTTGCAATGTATAAGTAATTTTTTGGTATATGAATACTTTTGACCCCAGCTAACTATAGGGTGTTGCCTTGAACAAACTCTATGGTTTCCTATGCCCTAAAGTTTCCACATACAAAAGCATTAAACAGTAGATTTAAAGAATTTTTAAGAAATTTTGGGTCAAATTTTCCCCATTTGGGTCCCATAAGTGGTTCCCCCTGGAGGCAGAGCCTCCTCATTCTAACCAAATCTGAAACCCCTCCCCCAAAAGGATGCCTTTTACCAAGTTTGGATAACATGGTCTAGTAGTTTTGGACAAAAGGTAGAAAATGCGAAAAGTTAACATATTTGCTACATATATATAGTGTTGAACTTTATTCTAAAAACATGTAACCTATTCTTGACCCCAGGGTCATGCCTTGAACCAATTTGGTTCTCCATGCTCTAAAGTTACTACATACCAATTTAGAAAGCATTAAGGCTCTTGACAATCTAGTTTATAAGGAGAAGATTTTTGAAATTTTGTCAAATTTTCCCCATTTGAGCGAGCCCCTGAAGTGGCACCCCCTGAGGGCCTATCCCCTTCTTTTGAACAATTCTGAACGCCATTCCCCAAGGTATTCATTCTACCAAGTTTGGATGAAATTGGTTCAATAGCTTTTGAGAAGTCGAAAAACATTTGACCCCAAAATGCTTAACTTATTTTTGACCCCATGGTCACGCCTTGGACAACTTGGTTCTCCATGCCCTAAAGTTACTACCTACCAAAGTATAAGCTCTAGACCATCTTAAGTTTATAAGGAGAAGATTTTGATATTTTGTCAAATGGCACCACCTCTGGGCCAAGCCCCTTTCTTTTTACAAATCTTAATCCCCTTCCCCTAGGGAAACTTCCACCTAAGTCTTGATGAAATTGGGTCAGGGGTTTTGGAGAAGAAGTCGAAAATGAGAGAAGTCAGCTAAGGTTTACTCACCGATAAGAAGTCAGTTAAGGTTTACTCACCGATAAGAAGTCAGCTAAGGTTTACCCACCGATAATAAGTCAGCTAAGGTTTACCCACCGATAAGAATTCAGCTAAGGTTTACCCACCGATAAGAAGTCAGCTAAGGTTTTACTCACCGATAAGAAGTCAGCTAAGGTTTACTCACCGATAAGAAGTCAGTAAGGATTTACTCACCGATAAGAAGTCAGCTAAGGTTTACTCACCGATAAGAAGTAAGTTAAGGTTTACTCACCGATAAGAAGTCAGCTATGGTTTACTCACCGATAAGAAGTCAGTTAAGGTTTACCCACCGATAAGAAGTCAGCTAAGGTTTACCCACCGATAAGAAGTCAGCTAAGGTTTACTCACCGATAAGAATTCAGCTAAGGTTTACTCACCGATAAGAAGTCAGCT
>JAUMGZ010189522.1:0-13352 GCA_032359645.1 Pododesmus macrochisma
CAAGGTCACAGACACTTCAGAAGCCTTAAAATGCCATTTTTCTCAAAAACAGTAGACCTTTTGTATACTTATATGTAGAAGAGAGTTGTAGAAAATAATGTGAGGAATATTTTGGCAAAGTTTCAAGGTCATTGGGGCCATGGTCTAGGTCACTGACACTTCAGAAGACTGAAAATGCCAATTTTCTTGAAAAGTTAGACTTTTTGTATACCCATGTACATTAGGCAGTAGTAGAAATAATGCAAAGAATATTTCGAGGGCCTGCTATAACTTGTTTTAAGTTTCCCATTCAGTGTCCTACAATTAATTATACCTCTGAGCACTACTATTTAAATGTATTCCAACATAATTAATACTCAGCTGCTTGGCCAAATTTCACCAAACATTATGCCGTTCCCATATAACTATAGCTGTTTCCAAAACATTAAGGTCGGATCCATCAGTCAATCAACATCCAGGAGTAAAATTTTAACCTGGCCATTTATTACGTAGCTGCTTCAAGTTTGCAAAAAAAAGGGCCAGTTCTCATTGGGGGCAAAAAGGGGTAAAATTAAGTTCATTTTCAACCAAAAAAAATGAATACTCAGGGGACCGTTAAGGCCCCATGGGCCTCTTGTTATTCATTCAATTCAGATAGTTATAATAGCTCTCAAAAAGCATTTTATAATACTTTCGTGTAAACATGCCCAATGTCAAATTGTTCAGTAATTGTCCAGAAGAGTTAACTCTTGCAGGCATATTTTGGAGTTGAGAATTCATGACTTGATATTTGCACTAAAAGATACATTTATCTTAATTAAAAATCAAGTTTTGTCCCATTTATTTCTGAACATTTCTCTTCATTAAATATATAAATGATAAATATGCATTTCATCCACACATTTTTGTTTAATAGCCTATTTATAGTGATCAGTATTATCTTATTTTTGTGATTGTTGTGTGCTTACATCTTTCATTTCATGGCTTTTGTTTCTATTTATCAATTTCTACAAAAAAAAAGAAACATTGGTATGAAGAAAATTCGCACAAATGTTTAAAAAATTATATTTTTTTTTTATTTTTACTCAAGATCACAAGCAATCCAATGTTGTGCCACTTGTGGTATATTGCCACAGAAATAATATCTAACTAATCAGTACACAAGTAAAAATTTGAAGAAAATCTATAATTCTTGATGACAGGAAACCTATAAACTATCACTTAATGTTGATTTTCTTTCCACTGTATTTCAGAGGCAAGTGTCAAGTTCAACAGACGAGGACCCAGTTGCACAGTTAGAAAAGAGGCAGGATGATATCATGAATAGGCTAGGACACCTGAGTAACATGCTGGAGAAGCTCAACTCTACATACACTGCACCCTCCAACTCCTCCAAAAGCACCGACTCTGGAACATCGGCTCTGCCAAATGTACGTTAAGATAAGTATGGGGAAAAAAAGAGGTGTTGCAAAAACAATTGTGGTTTGATAGAAATCTGGGGGGAAATTACGGATGTTCCAATTGACATGTCACAACATGACCTGTTAAAACAAGTGGTACACTAGCATTTTTGTCCGAAGTGAGATTTGTTACATAACAAATCCCTTGAAATTTCTTACCTATCAAGAATTCAATATATAACTTACAATTCTTAAATATTGCAACAAAACACTTGAATATAGGATGTGAAACATCATGTATGTGATCCTTCCCGGTGGGAGACAAAATCTCCCGGTTTTTCAACCATTCTCCCGGGCTATATATTTCTCCCAGTTTTTGTCTCATATCTCCCTGTAAATAAAAGTTGCAGTTTTGGGTTTGTTTACAACTACCGTACATGTAGCATGCAGAACTTGTCAAGTTTCACATAACACAATGTGGATAAAAGCCAAGGATACCAAGTCCTGATATTTCCTGTTGACAGCACATGTTGAATCTGTTGATTGCATTGTAGGACTAGCCTAGTCACCTCGTTAAGCTGTACTGTCCCAATTAAAGGTACCTAGAATAGATTTATTATAATAGTTGTTAACACAAGGAGGATGGTCACTGATGTTAGGAAATTTTACAGGTAATTAAGTATGAAAGAGGTACAACTTTTCATAATGATTATAATTCAATTCAATTCAATATTTATTTATTATAATGTCACATGTTAATACATACATTACAATAATGGTTCAAGCATTCAAGTATATAAAACTGTATTAACACCTAGCCAATCTTGACTTACGAGACACTCATTGTACAAAATCACAGCAGTAAGAACTAAATAGGCACACACACACACACACACACACACACACACACACACACACACACTTGTGCGCGCACGCATGCACATGTATTTATTTTATCTCATAAATCATAATCACAGTTTCTTATCTAAAACTTAGTTACATACTCCAAGTAACTTATAAAACCAGACATTAAATTATGCAATATTATTCTAAACATAACTGCTAATTAAATCATGTTTAAGGTTAAATGCTTAAAGCTGATTTTGTACATATATGCTAATTTAACAAGAAGTAAAAGTTACCCATGTGTACTGTACATTACATGCTAATATAGCAAAATTTCAATAAAAGTTTATGCTACAATACTGTGATAGTGGTGGCATCTATTTACAAAATAAAAACAATACAGTTAAAGCAATGAAATTCATTATATTAAGAATAAAGCGAGGCATTTAAAATTAGTATTCAACGACAATATGCGCTCACACTATCATACACAGACTTACACTAAGGGTACGGGTATAATGATTGACATGTTCACTGCAAGTGAGAAATCGTCCCACCAGGCTTGTATCAATGTGTGCATTGATTGAATGGCTAAATAATTTATCTTATCATTGAAGAATAGGCACTTATTCAGCCCCTTTTTAACAGTTAACATGTTGTTACAGTCTGCATTCAAGGATTGAATACCAGCACGATTTTAACATATTCATAATGATCATCTGATTAAAACTTTAAAGAAGTAAATATATTTCATAAAATGTCTGTGAAATGATGTAATCTGATGAAAAGAATTGCATATTTTATAAAGAGAAATAGGTAAAGTTTTATGAATAAAAAGTTGTGTTATTTATATGAGCATTGTGTACGTATATATGACCATCTGATGTCAAATGAAAACTTCAAAAGATGTAAATATATTTACTGCGACTCTGAAAGGCATGATGATGTTGATGTTTTTATTGTGTTTAGTGCTTCATAGTGTTTAGTAATCTGATGAAAAGAAGCAAACATATTATCATTTCATGTTTTGAAAGTTTATTGATTTTGTTTTATTTATTATGTATGATGAATTAAACTTAAAAATGATATTTTTTGTTGGCCAAATTGAAGTGAATTTAACTAGAAAACCATTAAAACGGAACAAAATGTCAATAAAAAACCTCCCTAGTTGAAATCATAAATCTCCCTAGTTGTCATTCCAGGATTAGCACATGTATGTGTATTTGGCAATGCAGTCATACAAAGTTTCATTTGATATCTCAAAAGATTTATGGGAAATGATCAGGAAAACAATGTCAACATGTCATGACTTAATTTGCTTATTAATTCATTCATATAACATCACATACTTACTTTTGGATAAATTTTCATAGAGGAGAAAATATGTAGCAAAATCTAAAAATGTCTTTAACACCTATATTATAGAATGCCATATTTAAAAAAAAATAGTAGCATAAACTGCCTCTTTTAAGCAGCTCTAGGCGATACACTTAATTAATTTTAACTCTGAAGCAAGATTTAGGACAATCTGATTAAAACCAGATCTACGCTGCTCCTGTTATTTGGATATCGCATCGATAGCGACATCTCTGGAGCAATAGGTAGATCTGGTTTTAGTCAGATTGGATTTAGGAGTTACACTTATGTCAAAACTGAAAATTGGGAGACTTCTTCCTAAATAGGGAGAGTTGGCAACTATGACCTTAAAAATATGCAAGCTCTATGCTTCTGAGTGATCCTTATGAATCAGCTCTTTATTTACACAGGACAATGATAATGAATACTTGTATGTTAATATTTGTAAAATAAATAAATGAATATGTTTTATTTCACAGAACGGTGTCATTCATGATGTTGTCATTAATGCAGACCCAGAAAATCCGCCAGCTTTACTCTTGTCCACTTTGTATGAGATTCTTGCATGCAGATTTAAGGTCTTAGCCTCGAGTTATGTGCACTCAAGTGTGAGAAATGTTCCTGAAAATCTCAAGAACATCTTCTGCAAATCAAACTTAAAGAGAGGAGACCATCAGGTTGCTTTAACTGTGGTCTGGAAAAAAGGTATGTGTTATTATGGTGTTTGTGTGGTGGGGGGGGTGGTGATTGTTGGTGGGTTTGTGTGCTTATGGTGCATGTAGGTGTAATTATGTGGTGTGTGAATGTGTGATTATGGAAAGTGTGTGTTGTGTGTGTGTAATCATGGTACATGTATCTGTGTGGGAGTAATTATCGGATGGTTGTAGATGTAGGTGTAATTATTGTGTGTGTAGAAAAAGTATCTCGTGTGTACTATAACATGATAAGTGAGTTGAAATCTTCCGTACTCAATGTGTACATCAGATATTACTGATTGCAAGTTTGATACAGTGTAGATATATTTTACTCTTAGTGTCCATGGTTTAGTCTCAGCATTATCAAGTAAGACAGAACTATACTATAGAAAATATTAATATAAAGATTAGATAGTTGATTTCCTTTATGTGTTTTCAGTTGACAATGGACCAAAACTGATGGTGAATCCACATAACCAGTCTCCCATCCAGGGGGAGGCAAACATTGCAAGATATGTCATGAGATTAGTTAAACCCGGCAATGACACCGCTGACCCTGTGACCTCAACACTAACAGATGAATGGCTGGACATGGCACAGTTACAAATTATCCATGGAAACAACAAAGAAAAAGCTGCAGCAATGCGTACCCTTAATTCACGACTTGGTCGCAACGATTGGTTGGCTGGATCTTGTATGGGTTTGGCTGATGTTGTTGTTTGGGCAGCCATTAATCAGTGCAATTTGATGTCAGATGCACCAGCAAATGTGAAAAAGTGGATGAAATTGTGTGATAACAGTCCTTCAAATAATGCTGACAAGATTTTATGATTATTATACAAGTTTAGGTATCATGCCATGTTAAGTGTTTCTAATGACCAGTACTAGACATTAATAATAACTTATATTTATATTAGAAACATGCTTTTGTGAAAAATTGATAAAATAAACCTCAAGTATAATTTCAGGTCTTGGCAGTTCTGTGTTAAAAATATGTTAGTATAAACTTTTCTCTCCAGTCTCTGTGGTATCTGTTATATGTACCCCTATAATATGGAGATTAAGGCTATTGTGGATTTACTGTGTCCATCTTTCTGTCAGTAAGCAGCTTGTATTTATACTTGGTGATAACCATTGTTCAAATGTTCTTATTTTGACAGACTTTATTACACATGATGCAGCAAATCCCTGTGGAATTTCGGAGCCAAAGTTTCGTATTCTGGTTTTATTGGGGTTTGACGACTCTTCAACAAAAGTTTAGGTCATATCTAGGCAGTGTCCACTTGTGGCAGTGTGCAATGAGGGCAACTTTATATCACTGTCTCACTAAAGTATCATGTCGCAGACACATTGACATGATACTTAACTCGGTCACATTTGCCAGACACCAAGCCAAACACTTCTGTATGCTGAATGGTATTTATTGTTTGTTTAATTGCGTTGTTCCAAAACATGTTACTAAACACCTTGCATTACTACTGTCAAAATTAATCTGACTACTAGAAATGTTACCAAGTTTAAAGTGAGGTTTCTTGTTGATTTTGTGAGCTTATTGTTAAAAATAATATGCCAAAGTCAATAACATACTAGCTTCCCAGATCTTCTGAAGATAACTTGTGTCTGACCATGTAACTTATTGTCATACCTAGTGATAATCTCATGTTGAGCAAGTTGTGTGTAATAATAAATCTAGGTAGCATCTTTTTATACACCCGTTCAACAGGACATGCTATTGTTTAGCATTGTCCACCCATCCTTTAACTTTTCATGTCTAACACATATATCTAACACTAATTCATGCAGGATATCCAAGTATGGTGGAATCATCTTGTTCATCCATCTGTCGGTCAGTTGGCACAATTTTGTCTGGACAATTTCAATGAATGCTCACACCAACGTTGCACCTTGTGTGAACTTGTTCCTCTTTGGATTTAACTTTGATGCAATTCTATTTAAGTTAAATGTCTTAAAAAATATATACGGAGTATTTGGATAGGAGCTTCAGTATTTTTTAACAACATTTTTAAAACTTAACTTACTCCTTGGGAACTTGTACACCTGCAAATAAAATTGTGATATCACCCAATATGCCCCTTTAATCACTTAGCCAATATATGTGATTGAATGCAGTACAGTACACGTACTTGAAATTAGAAATCTTTTAAAGTACTGAATTGATATGAAAGAAACTTCACACAAATGGTATAAACTGGTGTGCATATTTTAGTTAGTTCAAGGTGTGTCCTTGGAGTGAAAAATATGTTGCTCATTTCGAAGTCAAAGTTCAACGTAGCACGTATGTAAACTGTTCATATGTTTGTAACTATTGGACCAATTTAAACCAAATATACAAAAATTTAGACACAAAATTTGCACTCTTTTGTCATGGACCATCAGTTAAATGAAGGCCTGAACCAGAGATCAACATTAAGTTATGAAATAGAGGGGTGAACTACTAAATGAAATAATAATGCTATTGTAGCCAGATGAAAATCAAGACTTAATGAGAATTGTTTCGCTCAGTTAAGCTGTTTGATCACTCCATATCCATCATTCATAAACAATGCTCTCAATTGTTACTTCTCCACAAGTATTTGAGGTATTGTCGTGATTGAACTTTCAAATTTTGTCACATTTCGAAGATCTTGAATATTATGTTATCACTACTCTTCATGAAAAGTACATGACATTGACATAGGATCATCACAGATTGAAAGTTTTCAACCTACAGTTGATATCTAAGGACAAACATTGTCACCAGGCATCCATCGTGCAAGCCAAAGTTTCACTACAAAAAGGGAGTGGTTCGAATATATAGGCTAGAAAAGATGCTTGAAAAATTGCCAACCTGAAAACTTTGTGATATCTACCAGGTTTTTCTTTGTAACAAAAATGAATGTTAGGTTGATAGGTTCAGGCATTAAACTGATTTAAATTAAAGATACATGTAGTCCTAAATTATAGTTAAATATTTCTCTAGTTATGACCACAAAGGGCTTACATATATTGTATTCTTAGAAATTCTTATTGCAATTGAACAAAATTTGAATTATATGGTGCTGTATTCATCCAATTAAATATCTGAGTTCTAGCCCGATATGTACAATAACAAGAGGCCTATTGGGCCTTAACATCCATCTGGATTGGCATTTGTATACTTTTGACCCTAGGGTCACGCCTTGAACAAACTTGGTTCTCCAAGGCCTAAAGTTACTACAAACCAAAGCATTAAGCACTAGGCCTTCTAGTTTTTTAGAAGATTTTTGAAATGTTGTCACAGTTTCCCCCTTTCAGCCCGTGGCACCCCTGGGACCCAAGCCCCTTCATTTGAACAAATCAGAATTCCCTTCCCCCAGAGATGACCTCTACCAAGTTTTGATGAAATTGGTCCATTAGTTTTAGACAAGAAGTCAAAAATGTGAATAGTTAACTTTTTGCTATAGAGTTGAACTTTGACCCAAAAACATGTAACATATTTTTTACCCCAGGGTCAAGCCTTGAACAAACTTGGTTCTCCATCCCTTAAAGTTACTACATACCAAAACATTAAGCTCAAGGCTTTCTAGTTTATTAGAAGATTTTGAAATTTTATCAATATTTTTCCCTTTCGGCCCCCAAAGTGGCACCCCTTCATTTGAGCAAATCGGAATCCCCTTTCCCTAGGGATACTTCCTAACAAGTTTGGATGAAATGAGTCCAGTGGTTTTGGAGAAGTCAAAAATGTGAAAAGTTACGACGGACAGGATTTGTATGAGAAAAGTCCATCTTGGACCTTTGGTCCAGATGGACTAAAAACAGAACAAACAAAGTTGTATCACCTAATCTTTTTATTGTCTGTATTATATCTATAAACTTTATAGATAAGTACAATACAGCTGACAATGGTAACGACAAGAGTTCCACAAATCACAACAATCAGGTGGCTCTGTTTACCTACAGGCACTGTCACTTGTACTGCATCAGCATCCTGAAATCATATGTCAAGTACTTGTTTAAATTATACAGCATATAGAGACATGTAATCTTGTATTGCAGGCAAACAAATACCGGTAATGGTGTATATGCAATCTAAAGGCTAGTATAACAATGTAGAACATTAGCAGAAATAAAACCCTCTTATTCTCAATTTTTTTTAAAAAATTATACTTATAAGAGACATATAATCATGTTCGGCAGTAAAAAAAGTTTATATGTATACCATTTAGAATAGAATTCCAATGCAAAAAGTTACCAAAATATTCTCTTACTCCGAGGTTAAAATATATTACATAATATAGTTGCATCAAGTCAACATCCATTTTTTTCAATCAAGATCTGCATGAAGTTGTCTATTTTGTCTTTTCAAATAACAAATAAAATCTCTCAGACAACTTAACTCTGAATAAATAAGCTCATAATTTGTTGAATCCATGAAATATTGTTGGAAAACTTACAGAAGTGTACTGTATAACCATCCATTTACAGTGACTGCTGCTGCCTTCACTTGTACAGGGTAAGATTTCTTCACCTGTTATCTCCCCTTTATAATCCACTGGAAACATTAAAAATGTTATAAAAGCATAAAAAAAAACTTCAAACAATAAAGACTAAATCTTTACAGTCTAATCACAGAATGAATAATAGAAAAAATGCCTTCACACAATTCTTGTTTTGTTGAACTAAAGTTATTTTTTGAATTGTTTAGAAACGAGTTTTCATTTAGAGAATTAGAATTCTACATTCATATACATGTACATGTATTTTATCAGCCTTTGCTTTAATTTCTCCTTCCTGTCGCTGCTTCTCTTCCTGTCCTATCGTTTGGTTCTTCTCCTTTGGTCTTTTTGTCAAGATATCAGTGAAAGACTCTGGAAGTGACGTTTAGCCCTAATTTAACAAACATTTGTGTCATTCTGACTCCATTTCTTCTGCAAACTGATTTCTAGATGATTTGCGTAGTTTTCCTAGCTCATAAAATTCATGTGTAGTTACTTTTGTGTATTTGACTCACATGACTGTTGACAGGTCATCAGGATTACTGGATTAGGTATCACTACATCGGCATACTCCTGCTCTGGGTCAACACTGCTCTTGTGAAAGCGTAAATGGATAGGTGTAGTTGTTTTAGTCTTCCAGACATTGTTAGTTATCTCTAATGGCGGTGCGAAGAAGGTCACATTGAGAGATGGCGATCTGTGTTCTGCTTGCTCGATGTCCACATATGGAGAAATAAACTAGAAGACATGAATCAAGGATATAGAATAACTACATTCCTGCCATGTTGAAATGGTGATTTAATTCTTTCAAATGTAAATTTGTATGAAAAAAGATGTTCAACTTGCAAAGCTGAATTATGGAGAGCAATTTATTTTTGATGTACCGTAAATATATTTTTAATTTTTCTTCTTAGACGTCTGTTGAACAATGTCAGCCCAGGTTCATATTTTTATTAGAGAATTTTGTTAAGCATGCACATGCCCCCCAAAACTGAAAGTAATAGAAAAATCATGGAAGTGGAAATTGTAGGGGACATCTACTACCTTTTTATAAGAACATGTAGTACTGTTCTCCTAAAACTGTAACAACCTAATACAGTTTTATGTTTATAATGCAGCTCCTTAGAAATGTATGTCAACCTCAAATCTAGCCCAAAGTCAAACAGAAAATGTAGGTCACTGTAACCATACATGAAGTTTCATGACCATAAGACTTGTACATTGTAGTTCCTTAAAAAATGTTAAAGACAAAGTCTTACAATAGCACTTTTAGCAAAAATAATAGGTCACAATGACCTACTTTTTATATAAATGTGTACAACTACTACTACTACTTCTTAAACTGTAACCACTTCTTAAATTTCATTTCTTTATGACTTATAAGTTTTGGAAATGGCAAAAAATACAAAGTTTAACCAACATCAATGTAGTGGAAAATCTAGCTCACAATAGGTCACTGTAACCTAATTTTGATTTTGTGTGTGAACTCATCGAAAAACCACTCATAAATGTTCAAGTCTGTTGGACTTATTCTTACTAAAACGTTAACAGACTGTCTAACCAAAAGCTTGAAAAAGTCAACAAAGTGGGTAGTATAGAAAATTTCATTTGATAGTAACATTTCTCAGGTATTTACATCAAATTGACATTTATAATGTAATAAAAAGGATAATTTACAACTAAAATCAATGAAGTGATGTCATCAAACAAGCGTATCAATAATATTCAATTTATACCTGTGGACCACCAAAGCCTTGAAGATTCTTCAACTGAAATGGATCTATGTATGCATCAGGAGGAAGCTGTTCCTTAAAGATAACACCACATTTGTGGAGATTAGACAGAAGATTCTTCGACACCTTGAGTTCAGTTGTGAGTTCTCTAAATAAAAAGACAAACTCAAAATCATTTCTACCTTGATGTGCATGTCATATTTGATCATTTGATTCTTTGAATTCTATGCCTAAAAATAATTATACATGTAGAAACAAAATATCCAGAAGTATCTAAAATTTTAAATTTAATAACAATGTTAACACTTTACCTATGGAATCCATTATTGTTGACTGATCTGTGTAAGACAGCTTGCTCTTTTGTTTCTACTGAAACCAACACTACCACAATAATTAAAAGGAACATCATGTTAGCCCTGTAAGTAAAGATAATATGCTGAAACCAACACTACCACAATAATTAAAAGGAGCACCAGGTTAGCCCTGTAAGTAAAGACGATATGCTGATACCAACACTACCACAATAATTAAATGGAGCACCATGTTAGCCCTGTAAGTAAAGATAATATGCTGAAACCAACACTACCACAATAATCAAAAGGAGCATCATGTTAGCCCTGTAAGTAAAGATAATATGCTGAAACCAACACTACCACAATAATTAAAAGGAGCATCGCGTTAGCCCTGTAAGTAAAGATGATATACCGAAACCAACACTACCACAATAATTAAAAGGAACATCGTGTTAGCCCTGTAAGTAAAGATAATATGCTGAAACCAACACTACCACAATAATTAAAAGGAGCATCATGTTAGCCCTGTTAGTAAAGATAATATCTTTTGATTTTCAAAATACATACAGCAAAACCACAGATTTATTTTCTTTATTTCTTAGTAACCAAATACATGTATTTCATATCCTTTATTTTGTCCAAATCTGTTATTTGTCTTGTGATCCATCTTAAGAATTTTAATAGTCATAATAAAGTTAATTTTAATAAAAATTCTTAATACTTTCTGATCTTAAAAGTTTTCATTAATAGGCCAAATAAAAAATTATTGTGTTTCCACTTTACCTACCACCCTAGATTTTTGTGCGTACCTTAAGTTTTTATGGGCTTATGTGATGTCACCGTTTAAGTCAGAATTCCTGCTCTAAATGTCCTTTGTATAAATATTTCCCAAAATATATTTTTTTTTTGCCTACCTACCTTCCCTATATTTTCTGAGGATTAAAGTAGAAACACGTGTATTATAGTTCTTGGTTTTATTAATTCATATAAAATAAATGATTTCAAAACAATGCAATATTGCCAAACAAATTTGGAAGATATTTTCCAGTGCTAATCTATGTTAACTATATACAAAACTTGCATGTCCTAAAACTACTCCAACAATCCTATAGAAAATCAGCCCAATAGTTAGCTCAGATGTTGTAGTACATAACATGACTTATTCTTCAATTTTCATTGGCTAAACATGCAAGCACTATGAGACGATATTGTGCCAGGCACCTGTTTTGTCAGAGTAATGTCCCCTTAAAATGACAAGAATTAAACAATATAAAAATCACTTTACACAAACTGATATTGGACACTGTGACATAAGTCTGATGTTTTTATTGTTGTTATTTCTTTTGTTCTTATCTTGAATGTATTGTAATTGTAATTATTATGACATAATACATTATAGTTTTAGTTGTTTATTTGCAAACTTGCCAACTTTTTGAAATTTTAATGGGGGAGAAAACACTAGCAAAATCTTAAAATGTCTTTAATACCTATATACAATGTCCTATATGACAAAATAGTAGTGTAAACTGTCTCATTTAAGAAGCTCTGTGTAATACACTAAGTTGGAGCAAGTTAATAAGCAAGGTTTAGGAATTCTACTGATGTCAAAAGGGAAAATTGTGTGTGAAAAATAGAGAGACTCCCTCCTAAATAGGGAGAGTTAGCAACTATGCACAACTCAGAAGTATGAAACAAGTCGAATAAAAGAAAGTTTTCATTAGAAGACTGCATGACTGCAATGAAGGAAAAGTTAACATAATTTTTTATGGAGAAGCCAGGGTCAAATTTTCCCCATTATCTGTAACATATGATAATCATGGAAAAATTATAATTAAAGTCCTGTGCCAGATGAATGTGAAGGATCAATGGGTGTTCATTCAAGCAGAATTGATACTTTTATTTTTTTCAGTGACATGTTTTAGTTTGACTGAATGAAGTACACACATTTGTTTGCAATGATCAAGGTGATGAGAAAATAAAATAAATACTTAGAATATTTAGAAACCTACCTACCCAGTCTTTTACAGTTTGGCTGTTTTAGAGTGAGCAAATAATATATAAATCCAGACCTTAATTCGAGCCAAATAACAGCTTTTATAGATTAATTTTGAATAAGAAATAAAGTGCTTTCATACATATGTAGGATTAATCATGAAAAAAGTGTTGTGTCATGAATCCTGCATTCTTTGTATCTTAAGATCACCCTTTACATGTGTCAAAATTTACAACTATCAATTATATACCATTACAAGGGTGTCAGGGAACATTAGGCCATGTAATTGTACCACAATTTATTTTTGATAGACTTGCTTCATTGAACAGAGCTATTGATAGCTGATAAAGTGTTGTGATAGAGTGAAAATATTTATATGTTAACATGAAGATGTTTACTGTAAAATTTTTTTTGTTAATTTCAAATATTATGTTAGAAGTACAAAAACATGTCAAACTTTCAACCAGCAACCTTGACTTGACCTAGTACTGTATAACATCCAAAGACCTTGACATTCACCTTGTACTTTAAGACATCCAGCAACCTTGACATTCACCTTGTACTTTAAGACATCCAGCAACC
>JAUMGZ010189533.1:0-13352 GCA_032359645.1 Pododesmus macrochisma
TTGACAGCAGAAGTTGAAGCTGCAGTGACCCCTGATCTATACTTACCAATTTAGAAACTGTTTTTGATTGGTTGACAACAGAAGTTGAAGCTGTAGTGACCACTGATCTATACTTACCAATTTAGAAACTGTTTTTGATTGGTTGACAGCAGAAGTTGAAGCTGCAGTGACCCCTGATCTATACTTACCAATTTAGAAACTTTTTTTGATTGGTTGACAGCAGAAGTTGAAGCTGCAGTGACCCCTGATCTATACTTACCAATTTAGAAACTGTTTTTGATTGGTTGACAGCAGAAGTTGAAGCTGCAGTGACCCCCTGATCTATACATTACAATTTAGAAACTGTTTTTGATTGACTGACAGAGAGGCTGAAATGAACTCTGATCTAAAATTGTCATTTTCTTAATAAGTAGAACATAAAATAATATGATAAACGGATTTAAAGTAAGTAGTATACGTTGGCTTGCAAAGATTTTTGTTGGGTTCAACCCATGCTTTTTTCAAATTATGAAAGAAGAACACTGCTAATATCAGTGACATTCCCGCTACTGAAACACTTAAAATATTATCTTTTCCGATGCTACACAGCCAATTGCGCTAAGCGTGAACTTTACGTCAAATGTTCACGTGAAATTTACGCGTGCTACAATTGGTTGTGTAGCTCTTGTTTTTAAGGTGACGAGTTCGAGTCCTGTTTGTATAAATTTTGGACCATGATAAAAGACCAGCTCCGCGTGCAACTATGCTCATAGAAAGAAAACTCAATGTATTAATTCTTTGTTCTATTCTTGTATATATTCGTGGACCTATATTGAAAAGTCGATTTTTGTATGCATTTATAATTGTCTATGGTTCCATTTTCCACGTTACAACGGCACTTATTGCACTGTTAACTCGAGTCTGGGGTCAATATTGACCGCCTGCCTTATACTCATATTCTTCTCTCAATTACTCGATCCGTTCTGCTTCCTAATATCTTCCGATTGGTGTTCCTCTAACTTTCTTTCTGTACGCTTGCCGCCTTGTTTATTTTCCCCTCTTTGAGTTTATATGTCGGGCGTACTGGATATTTTTTATTCAAATCTTTGTTTTTTTTTTTTTTCATTTTCTGTCTAAATATTGAAGCCAAACCTGTCAAGTTGAGTTTATGACCATATAATTTACTGTCAAACGATATTATCGTGCGGGTATCAATTTAATGTGTTTGTGATATGACATCCTAGTGAGACAGCACTATAAAAGGCTATCCGAGTTAGCAATGTTGCATGCAGATACACAATACCCGGATATATAACCTACAATGTATCCAAGAGATATCAAGCACACACAAAACTGATAACCAAAAATATACCCAAAAAAAACCCAATCAAACAAACACTTAAACATATCTATTCGTGTTAATGTTTTACACTTCCTATCGAAACATTGATTCTAATGAAAGTGACTAAATCAGTTTTATCACATTTTACGTGGTTTTGGTTAAGAAGATCGTTCTAAGTCGGTTCTTTTGTTGGCGACTAATCTTCTTCTACATGTACCTAATTTCTTTCTATTTGTTAAATCTTCTAATAAATGTTTTGTCAGTGAGTTATGCCCTCTCAAACTCCACGCTTTTAATTTTGTATCATGTTTTGCTTTCGTGATTCCCTAAAACAGTAGTTACACAAACATGACAAGGTAGTAGAGATGTCTATACAACAAAAAAGGTGTAATATATATTTATATATATTTAGTATGTTTGATCAAATTTTCATATGGAGAAGATTCAACTTTGGTTGGCACAATCAAAAAAGCCTTCTGACTAGTGACAGAGGTGAAATTCATCCACAAACAACTGCTACCACAAACAACTGCTACATTTAAGGCCCTGATTTCTTGACTTTCTATCGTACGTGGTGATCGACATACTGTATGTGGCTGTTGTAGATGTTTGCAATCCACTTGCTGTGAGCAACGATTGGTTCTGGTAAAATATAGGAAATATATACATATAGCTCACATATAAAGCAAAACTGGAAACTTTTTGTTGCAAAAAAGATTTGGAAAAAAGAACATCATTTATAAACATTATATGAGGGTGATATAAGAGGACATCGGCTACAAACCGAGGCAAATCGTATTAGAAAGTGGTATTATAGTTCTCCCAGAAATTGTATTATTATTTTTATCATACAACGTATAACTGTAACGTATGTCTATCAAAATATCAAGCGACTATGGTGGCTCATTTGTGCTATGTCGAATTTCGTTACTTCGGGGCGAAAAAACAACGTAACGAAAGACGAAAAAACAATAATTTGCGTTCTTTCGTCTTTTCGCACCGAAAAACGAAAATTCGACACGGCACAAAT
Organism: Pododesmus macrochisma; assembly: GCA_032359645.1. Lineage (NCBI taxonomy): Eukaryota > Metazoa > Mollusca > Bivalvia > Pectinida > Anomiidae > Pododesmus > Pododesmus macrochisma. The sequence goes on from JAUMGZ010189533.1 coordinate 2,352, forward strand.
GAGCCACCGTAAGGGACACCACATTTTATCAAGAAACATGAAAAAACATATATATGTTACGTATCATCTTGCACAAACCAAATTAGCTTCACTTTTCTACAATACGTTTCTCCATAGGTAAACAAACAGAAAGGACGTTACTTCAATCATGGACAGTTCCTTGGGCTATCTCTAAGAACAACGATTATATACAACAAAAGTTTGCTGATCGTATCAATTCTAACCTCCGTTAAACAGTATCACCGTCTTAGAAGTGTAGGTATATACTCACAGCAACTTATATAAGAAGTTCATGTAATTATCCGAGTTGATTTGATTAATCCAAATGGAATAAATTAACACAAAAATACACGTACCTGTTTTCCTCACAAATTCCTTCATGTCATCAGTTTCCTCTCGTAGATTTTTCTGGATTCCTGTTTCAAATCTTTCCAAGGCGTGTGTCCATTCTTCTGTGTTCATTTGTATAAATCTGGTTGTTCGGCGATTCCACGATTTTGACCAATAAGTTAGATTCTTCTTGAGAACATCCACTGCATTTTTCTCTTTTTCTAGATCAAAGATGAGATTTTTAATTTCTCTTCCCATTTTCAGAAGTTTGAGATTTACATGAGAATAACTTGATTGGAATTCTAAAAAGAAAATTAATATGAAAAATTATGAATAAATTCAATACTGATTCAGTAAGCAATGAATCGTCAATATGGGCACCCAAACATTTCGGTTTTTATTAATTCATTTTTTTAATTGTAAAATCATCGAATCAGGAAAAGCGTTTCTGCTATGACACAAGGACAAACAAATTATATAAATTAATCTTTTAATACACCTATATATAGTTAACTGCTTGGGATAAATATTATAATATAGTCAATTCTACTGAATTATTACAATCTTTTCACGTAAAACATACAGAACAGCTTAGAAGGAATCAAAGTAAATATTCCCTTTTTAGTTATCACAATAAACGGGACAGTTTGTTTGTTTGCTTGTTTATTTATTCAGTGGGGTTTAGCGTCCCTTTAACTCATGTATATGTCACATCGAGACGGTGCGCACTTATGGCGATTTTATAGTGCTGTCTGACTGAAATATTACGCCGCAGACACATTGACATGATACTTCCCTCGGTCACATTATCCTGACACCGATCCAACCAGTCCTCCTCCTACCCAGTAATGCTGGGCGCTTAGCAGGGAGTGAGAAGATTGCTTAATTTTAAAGTCTAAGGTTTTGACCCGACCGAGATTCGATCCCACGACCGTGTATTCTAGCACCAGTCTACCAACACGAAGCGAGCGCCCTAACCACTAGGCCGCCGTGCTGGTATAAACAGGACGGTCAAACACAATAAAAACCGCCTTAATTAATTTAAGAATAGGTTGTTGTATAAAAGTTCGTGGATCAAATATTACCGTTAATTTCACGGACCAACCCATTGATATCGTTCCTTTCTCCTTGGACATTCGTGATTTCTTCCTTAATACCTGTAAAAATTTAAACTGACAATAAAATGTTTTGTGTATTGTAGTTCGAAAAGGCAAATCCCTAAAACAATGCCGTAAGAACTTCACAAATTGAAAGACAAATATTATCACCCTTTGTACTGTAAAAGTAGGACCGATCAACCATTATTGATAAGTTAAAATATCTTCCGTTTCCAAACGCACTGATCACGAAACAGAGAAAAAGGCACGAGAAATTGGACCAATTCGAGTTGTGGCACGACTTAAAAACATTTGAGAGATGTTGATTTTACAACAGTTTAGTAATATGTTCATATTCCGAGTCGCATTAAGTCGACTTGGTTCCTTGAGCAATTTTTTATTTTTACTTTTTGTATCATAAATTAACTGCATGTAAAAAAGTTTCTTTTTCTTTAAATTTAAACGTCAAAACTTTATTCAGAAGTTTGCAAATAACAATAACATCGGCACTCGCTTTGTCGCGTATTGGTTAGTCTGAAGATTTTAACCTTTCATGGTACCTTAAAAAAGTCGGGTTTTAACAGCGATCTGTGTAATCATTTGTTAAAATTCATGAACGGGGCTATTTTTAGTTCTGTTCTTTCGGTTATAATACCTGGAATTTACCAAAGAATATACAAAAGAAAAGCACTTAGAAATTGCCCTTGTGAGAAGGTTAATAAAAAAAAACTAGGTGCATTATATGTAAAACATAATCTTGTCCAAGTTTTACTTTAGTATTCTATAACCCCTTTGTCTAAATACATAAGGTAAACCAACTGCTCTATTCTAGAGAGTAAAGCTGGTAAATTATATGGTATTTGGATTTTCGATGGAGAAGCTCTTTAGTATTATCAAACTAATTTACCCGAGTGTTGGATTCCAATGCATTTGTTGGTGTCATAAAGGTAAATTCCTTGATGTTCGTGTGGTATCTTTCAATAATTAGATGATTCGAGTCTCTTGTGTTCCTGCATATAGAATACCATCATAAAATACCGTGTGCTTCTTTTTCATATTTTTGTCATTCTTATTCAAAACAACACACTTTTTAGTCCAATATGGCAGAGTAAAAAGGCGTGTATAGTAACGAAAACTGAACATATATACATTGATAACAAAGAAACAGAAAGACAAGAAAAACTAATTCAAATTAGTATTAAATTAGTCCAATTTGGCAGAGTGAAAAGGCGTGTATAGCAACGAACGCTGAATATATATACACCTATACATAACACAGAAACAGGGAGACAAGAAAGAATAATTTAGATTAGTATTAAATCAGCTGGGAACAATAAATCAACAATAATTTTAATTCATTACAATGTTCTGGACGGCAGCTATTTGTTTTTTCTATTCATAATCAAGCTCGTCGTAACCGGCAAACAACAACATCGAGGCGGACCGAAGAGGTGCAAATCTATCGAACTACAAACAATTATGACTGTTTTAAAAACAACACAACAAAAAAAGTATTTACTTACTCATAGTGATATAAAACTCCATCTGGCCCGGTAATGCTGAAAAAGGCTACTAAAATAGATATATACAACATCTTCAACTTGATTTTGTTTATTTAAATATCCACTGTAAACAGGGCATGTTAAAGTTGCGTCTCAATCCAGATATGTAGCACAGCGTGACAACACTTCTATGACGTAACTATTATTGTGACGTCATAATTGCTTTAGTCACCAAGCGGATCACTTCGCCCTTTTCCGTTGCATGCGGAAATTGCCGAATGCGGTGAACAAGTCACTCGTCTCAACTTATGCCGTTTCCGTGAACTATACGGATTCACCCAAGGTGTGCCGATTGGTGAACATGCAATTGCTATATTTCGGTTTTCTTTCCTACCATTGATATTTACGAGGTAACTGCAAGGTAAACAGTCGTAATATGTAACGATAAAAGTAAAAGTTCGGAAAAAATGACATCGGGATCAGAGGTACTGACGATCAGGAAAAAATGCCAAGACACGTAAAAATGCTATAAAGAACAACTAAAATCACACCACAAAAAAAGTCAAGGCCAACAATTACTAAATGTAATATCTAGAAAAAAAGAAAGTTGTGTTGTCTGCCAATGTTGCTATTGAAAAAGACAACACTTTTAAAGAGAAAACTTCCTTCTCGTCAGAGAGTTAAGCATTTTGAGACCGTGAAACAAATATCATAAAATCGCATTACTTAAATGTGCACAGATGTTTCATTGTTTTATCACATTTGTAGTTAATAAAATATGAAGCACATTAAATTGAGGTATTCCTAAGTTGACTACTTTAGTTTCATTTTGGTCATACAATTTCCTGCCTTTTTGTCACATTTGTTAATATAACTTTTGGTGGGATTTGCTGCCAAATGCGTCTCCTACTTTCCTTTTGCCATACGCCAAACCTGTAAAAGTGACTCGATCAATATAAATCACAACTCGACATATTCCAATGAGCTCGGAATCACATGTACTTATGCTTATAAGTGGTTGTAAGTTTTAGATATTTTGTATAATTAATTGCGGTAAAACAAAAACACACTTTGATAGAACCCAGTGCGAAAAAAAAAACACACCAACTATATTTTCTTAGCGAAGTTCTTTACAATAAAGTGGCTATCTTTTTCACTTTTTTAGAGTTACATATGCTTAACTTACACATATTCTCAATCAAAATGTTCGCAATGTACCACGATCTCCACCAACCCTTGGAAAGATGCTATTGTCCCTACTAAAGGAACAGAGGGAAACAAGTAATTTATAACATTTCAAAATAAACCGACTTAGGACGGTCATCCAGCATAATGCTATTAACTATGGTTTAACCTGTTTGCGGTTAACCATGCGCCCACCTCAACTGTTCACATTGTTTGTTTTATGTGGGTTTAACGTCCCTTCAACTCATGTATAGATCATATTAAGATGGTGTCTGCTGGTAACAGTGCGCACGTATTGCGACTTTGTAGTACTGACTGACTGAAATATCACGACGCAGACACATTGACATGATACTACACTCGGTCACATTATCCTGAAACCGAGCAAATCAGTCCTTCTCCTACTCAGAAATGCTGAGCGCTTAACAGGGAGCGATAATATTGTTAAATTTTAACGTCCTTTATTACCGAAGCTCTTATATAAACATGTCTCATTTAAACTGTTTCCGCAATCATCCCGCATTTGTGGACAGTTTTTGGACGGTGGGTAACAGTTAACTGTTTCATACCTGTCCCATGAACTGTTTTACAGATGCGCGATTTCAGTGCGCAATCGAATATTATTACAATAGTATTCAACCTCAGGTTCCAGCTCATCCAAGCTTGGTTAGCAAGACAAGTACAGGATATGTTGTCCAGCGTTCGGATTAGTTGGCACCAGTTTATTACTTTTATAACTCTACAGTACACATTTATCATCATTGAGATAAGACCTGGTTAAAAATACCGTCACGAATGTTTTTTTTTTAATTTTCTAAACATGTTCATGTTTTTTTTCAATTTGTCAAATGGGATAAATGCAAAGTCATTTCTGGTTTTAAAATGTTTGTTGGCTTTCATTGAATTTTCTATTTATATATATTATTAGGTAACAAAACAGATATTTCATGGATGTTTGGGGAACAGTCAAAATAGTGTCCCGAGGTATCAGGGAAGTCCCCAAACATCCATGAAATAACAGTATAATGTCATAAGAAGTGAAAGCAGGCATACAAGTAAAGTATAAAAATAGCACATCTAAAGAAGATACCCAAATTAAAATAACTTTAAAAGTTTTACTTTCCTTACAGATGTACAGTTTCATTTTAATAATGACGTAGTAATTAATGTATTATCTTCCAATATTTATATCAGGCTTCGGTTTGACCTTTTTATATTTTGATTATCACTTTACACCAACTGTTCATTTCTCAAGACATTTAAAGAAATTTCGAGTAGTAAAAATGGCTGACACCAATTTTGTTATACTTCTTCTGTGTTTAATTACAGTAAACGTATTAGCTGTTTACCATGAAGATTTTGAAGCAAGACTTCAAGTCGCTTTGGAGCAAAGTAGAACCGAATCAGGTAAATACAGATATTCTAATGATTTTTATTTGAAAGAAGACTTATCATGTCATTGTTTTAAGAACGGAACTGTCCTTATCTCCTCTATGTCATACAAATCACGTTAGAATACTCAAATGTCATACATGTATTTCCTTTTTATGAAAGTAAGCATGTGCACTTATAAGTCAAACCCCAGCATGAAAGAGTTACATCATATCGTAAGAAAATATATCATAAGCATAACGAATATCGACATTGCCTCAATTAATTACTTTGAACTAAGATAATTCAATTCAAAATTGAATAATTTGTTAGAAATCACATTATATAGAACTTAACGCTAAACGAGGCGGGTGATTGGCCTCTTTTACGCACATGGAGATAGTTGGGCGACCATTGAGCGATCCAAAATTGACCCGATCTCTCGACAGTCTCTCAAAAGCCCCGAAAAAGTCGTTTCTGTGTAAATGCTTGGGAGATCCTATTGCACTCGTTGTGCGATCAAAATGCAATTTTTGGCCAACAACTTTTATGGCGATCTATAGAGATCTTGGAGCGAACTTGGAAGCGCTTGTTTTGCAACAGAGAGAGATCACGGGGAGATCTACGGAGATCGCTGAGAGATCAGGTGCGACCAAGAGAGAACGCTGAGACCGTTGAGCGCTCCATGTGTGTTCATTAAGAGACCGTTGAGAGATTGCTTTCCTCGGCGACCGTTGAGAGATTGTTTTGGACCGAGTCAAACCTTTAAGGAGACCGTGGAGATCGTTGAGAGACCATACGATTGCTGGGCTTTCATTGAAAGGTCGTTAAGAGATCTGGCCATTTTTTCATCGCTCAACGGTCTCTGAACGGTCGCCACCTCTGTGTAAAGGGTTTTTGTACCGGTTTACCCACACCGCCTCGTTTAGTGCTGGGTGGCCATCCTAAGTCGGTCCGCAAAGATAACTAGTCGTGTTGATTGTTGTGACGTTAATATATTCTTATATTTACTCTCGTGTTCAATTGTTTGATGCGACCATTGTTGGTTTGCCAATGTCTTTCGTTCTGTTGATTCCACTGATCCTGTTTCTTAAAAGATTCCATTATAAATAACCGGCATTCACATTTCGTATATCACTATTTGTGTTAAATAATATATATTACTTACAGAGGCGAGGTTTAGAGAACTGGAGTTGAAACTGAATGCAAAAGAAGAAGAGCTTGAAAACACCAGGAGTGACCTTCAGGAAACTAAGTCTGACTTTCAAAAAACCATCCTAGACCTCCAAAAATCCAAATCTGACATTCAAGAAACAATATTTAACTTTCAAAAAACGAAGTCAGACGGAGAATGTTTGAAGTGTCCGGTCAGAGGTATGTGCTAAAGAATCATAAGTGTTATTCAATGTTTTCATGCAGTATCCAACGGTCATATTTGGTCAAATGTAGAATCCAGAAGTATATAATGGAGTTCATTCTAAAGTTTATATCTTAATTTGTTTTACCATGTCATGAAGCCATACAGTGGTAGCCATTTTGGAACGGCAATCTACTTGTACTGTCGGCCTGTTTTTGTCGTACTCTCAAGGTGTCGTGTCGTATCGTGTGAGATATATTCTCTATACAGAGTCCAGTCGGCAAACCTCGGTTGATTCCGTACCGCATATCATACCTCGGCTGTATTAGGTAAAGTGATATGCACGTACGCCTAACAATTCTCCGCCGGAAACAGACCCTCTCATTAAGGATATAGAAACTAGTGCAATATTTTCATCATCAGACAATAATTAAGAGCATTTCTGTGTATGCGTCATATTTGTGACTGCAAACATTTTGAAAGGTTAACTGATTCCTAGCTGTGTAATACACATTGAAAAACGTATCAGGGGAGGTAAACAGTCTACAGACATGGCCACTTACGTGATAAAGCCGAGGCTAGGTGTACGGAATCGACCGAGGTGCGACAAGTGACAATTCTGGACAAAAACATTTACGTGACATTTCAACCGCTAACACATTGAAACAAACAAATTGACTTTAGGGAGAGCATATTTGATACATAAAAAACAGATAATTGCCATTTGATTCATATATGAAAAACTTGAGCTTAAAATAGAAAGAAGAAACACATTTTCCATCTTTTTCTTTGTTTATTTTTCTTTAAATAGAATTCATTTTAGTCTAACAGTCTACTTTTACATGTTATCAAAATGTTAATGTGTACTTACAGCGTGTTCAATAATCCAACACAGTTTCTGTGTTATTATGGGTACGTTCCGATCAACGATTGAACATTTCAGATACAGATCTTATCAACAACTACTACTTATTATTATCATTAAATCTATACTTGCGGCCGATCCTAACGGCCAGTCGTGCTGGCGGGGACAACGATACGACAAAAAAGGCTTTTGTCGTACAACGCACTCATTAAATTCATTTGTTTTATTTTTCAGACAGGAGAGTTAGTGAACCCGAACCAATAGCCTTCCATGCAGAACTTGGTACGTCTCCAACTAACTTAGTCGCAAACCAGAAGTTCATATTTGAACGTTCTCTCCTGAACTCCGGACATGCATATAATAATCAGACAGGTATTTTCACCTGTCCCATGTCTGGAATTTACTTCTTCTCACTGTCAATATTAGCGTACTTAGGAGAACAAGTAGAAACAGAATTGGTTGTCAATGACGATGCCGCTGACATAATGCAAACATACTCAGGTTCGTCTTCCGCCGACAGATATAATTCCGGGTCACGATCAGTGGTATGGAAACTTAATGCAGGCGACAGGGTGTGGACGAGGTTGTTCAATAATACTGTTATTAATGGCAACTCATCAACCATAAATGGCGGTCAATGGTCAACCTTCACAGGGTTCTTTGTCCATGCTACTTGATAGTTATCACGAATGTGCATTACGTCTGATAATTAAAGAGTTATAAACGACGAGATTTCTTTTATTTGTCATTGATAATTAGTTTTAGTGTTATTGTTTAAATTATATAAGGACATTTTGAATATGCAATTTTGTGATTTGAAAAAATGAAAGGTAAAAATAACAGGATTGGGTTTATATACACTTGCTCATTAATTCGACTCGTCTTCTTAACGCTATTTGTCTAATTTACACGTGTGAACAATAATTATATATTAATATCGCCATTTTCTTATCTTTAAATTACAACACATTCATGAATTATTAGAACTCAGAGAACATTTATTGCATATCTAATGCCACCAAAAACTTACAGAAAAACTAACAGAAAGAGATTTCACAAAATGCCAACACTTCTTGGGAATGAACAGCATTTCTCCTGGTTTTAAAACACATTCAGAAAACTGCGCTTTCTCAAAGAGAGGGAACATTTTTAAGTCCGGGTTTTCCACGTCGACTTGACTTGTATTAGACATAAGTCCATCTCGAGGATACAATTTATCATTTTGCGATTCCGAGTACAAACGAACATACTTTTCTCCAACGACTTGGCAAAGAAAATTTTCTTTTGGGTCGTGGTGTAGCGGAGACAGAGTACCCTTCGGTCCAAACCAAGCATTTATGTCGACCTCTTCGTCTCTTTCTTGTTCTCCCATGTAACAATAGTCCGGAATGATTATATCGTCCTGTAACTCTGGTATCTGGTTAAACAGTTGATGCTGAGCTAAATAACCTTTACGTCTATCACTCTCACTTTCTCTGCTAAAGAACTTGTTCGTGAACTCTCGGATGGTCATCAACTTTTGTGTCCAGCTATCGTCTGTATACTTAGATCCTATTTCTATAGGAACGAGTCGATGGCCAGCAAGTTGTCTTAGATAATCAACTGACCATCGGTGACTGGACATTGCTGGCCAGTGTGACATCGCGTCCGTAATGATGACCGGTACTGCTGAGGAGAAATGGTCTTTATGGAAGGATTCCAGAGACGGACACTGAACTCTAGGTATAGCTAGGTTATCAGTGATCACATATTCCGGCGTGTCTCGTTTCTCATGTGTAAGAGATCCGACGAGTTTGGGCATCTTTGTTTCAATAGGAGCCGCTTCTAAAGTATCGGATGTTCGTTTTTCAGAATACACCGAAACGTTTGTTCCTTCCGTGTTCATTTTGATTCCACACAAGGCACTGTTAGGTGAGGGAAATGTATGACTGTTTGTGTTTGAATTTTGTGTCGTTTCTTGTAATTCAGAAGAATGTTTATGGACAAGTCCTGATAATGTTGTTAATACATTGCCAAGTATCGGAGCACCCATCAATAGTCCCATGTCCAGGGCTTTTATTGCTCTCTTCAAATGATTTAAAGCACTCACGCTCTCTTGTCGTAATGCTTGACAATCATTACAGAAAATGTCTACGTTTTCTCGGGATGTCTTTTTGCCCTCCTTTGACTGACTAGGTTGTTGAATTTTAGACTCGTCTGATTTATTTTGCAATGAAGAAATGCCAGTAGGTGTGTTAATTGCAGTCAAATGTGCGGTTAAAGCAGCCTCATTTTCTGTATGGCTGAATTGGTTAGGCTTTGCGGCCGACAATCCAGATGAAGTTGCTCCTGACTTACAGAGATGATACGTCAAGCCTACACAACTTAAGCCTTTAACAAGCGACACAACAGAATACGCGTGTCTCCAGCTTACAGGTACATCCGTCCAGTGCCCAGTATTGAGATGTTCCCAAATATAGTCTAACAGTGGTTCGCATAAACTTACGGAAGTATGATATTCTGACTTGTAGAAACTCTGTGAACATTGTCTGAGTTTAGAGCTAAAGCTTGTGGGTAGCACGCCACAATCAGGTATACAGTCCAGTAAAGTATCAGTCCCTTGCGGTGAGTGTTTTAGTAAAGACTGCAAGAGCGAACCATCAGCCATCTGTAAATTTAAAAACACAATAAAGTGTACGATATATGTATATAAATATTGACTCATACATACGGAATTTAATTGTTTGATTTGAAAACAAATATTTAAAATAAAAAGATGTAAAAAAGTTTTATGAGTAAACTAAGAGATAATGACAAGAATAATAAGGACAGTGTGGTTATATACCCATTTAACGATAACTTCGCCCTCTTAAGACCCTTTTAAGCAATGTCCTTTGATTGGTTAGGAATACCTTCAAAGTAAGCAATGGAAACAACAATCTGACTAAAACAAGATCTACTCTGCTCCCGGGGTGTCGATATCCAAATAACGGGAGCAGCGTTGATCTGATTTTAGTCAGATTGTGGAAACAATTAGTACTGCAATGAAATATAATATTTTCCCCGTTTCGTTGTGAGCAATTTATAAAGCAAGTAAGTTGGCAAATCTAAAAAATCATAGGCTATTTGGAGACAATGGTTCTGCTTAAAACTGTCGGTCCGAAAAATTCACAATTTCCGATCCACTGAGTTAACATTCGTGTACAACATAAGGGCGAGTTGTACGACAGGAAACGCTCTATAAAAAAAAAACTCAACATCATTAAGATTACTCACTTCAAAAATGAAATATTTTTTCAAATACGCAATAAATCT
>JAUMGZ010189544.1:0-13350 GCA_032359645.1 Pododesmus macrochisma
ACTGAAATATAAGATTCAAGATGATTTATCTATATCAATAATAACTTCAAGGTAATACAGGTGATGACTGGAAAATATCTCCTTACCTGATTGAATTAATCCAGTTTCTTCAATTTCTAATAATATAAATTTTTTGGCTACATTTCGATGAAATAAAGTAGTGTGAAATTTTATATTATTAACCTTTATGAAGTCTTAAAAGTTAAAGACTATTTGCTTCTAACATTTCAATTCTTAATAAATAAATCTTTCATTTGAAAGTAACAGAATGTATTTATAGAATCATCATCAAGTGAAATTCTTAGTATTAAAAGAAATGCTTCTTTAAATTAATAGAGATTTAATTCCAAAGACTTCCCCAGAACTTCTCCAGGAGTTCAGAGAAATTTAATGTGTTCTCGGAGAGTGCCCTGAAATATAAGTACAGAAATTGAAGGAAATCTCAGGAGAGCTTGGAACCCACAGTCCATTGTAATTTGGTACGCTCCTCTTTTTTCTAACAAAAAAATGAATGTAGTTAAATAACTTACTCTGCTGTCTGTTCCTGGGGTAGGAGGACAAGTTGAGTTGGGTGTTCTCGAACCAACTGGAGTAGGGTAGAGAGGAGATGAGGGGAAGCCTCCATTAGACACACCCTTCAGCTTCGTATTACTACTACAATCCAATCTCAGGGGACCAGGTTGGGACAAGATACTCTGAAGCTTGAGTAAATTAGAAGCATCATTTAGGCACCCATTTATGTGAGAGCTACTAATATCACTTGTGCTCGTACTGATACTAGAGGAGCTCTCTAGTGTCTTTAATTTGTTAACGGTAGTTCTATTGCAGCATTCTCCATTCATGGCATCACAGTTTCCATTGACAGTTGGACATTTTACGCTATCACAATGCCCTTCATCATAGTGTACAGACTGTTGATTTGAGGCAGTCTTCAAGTCGTCTTCACATAGTGTATCAGTAGAGGACTCTACCTTGTTGATACATGAGCTTGAAGAATTGCTTTTTAAAGTCAACTGGCTGTCTGTTTTAATTATATTATGGCTGGTATTTACATCTTTTTCATCAGTATCACTAGTTTCTGAATCATTTCCGTTACAGATTCCATTTGTTTCTACGCTGTGTCCATTACTTAACCCATTGGTAACACCATCATGATTGCCATTGCACAAATGACCATTGGAAATAGAAGTACTGCCATTAGCAGACAATTCTCCATTAGACATTAGCTCACTGTTTTCTGGCATCACACCATTTAATTCTTTACTTAAATTTCTAATAGCACTATCATCTATTAATCCATTAGGAATGCTGGATCGACTAGTAGTCTGCTCCGAGTCTTTAGCAGCAGACTGTAGACTCTTATCGTAAAGGTCCTTAGAGATATTTGGATCACTTCGTCTGCGCGTAGGACTAGCCACAACAGCGTCTGTGTTTGCAGCTAGAAGATTTTCACAAGACCTAGTCTTTTGTAGATTAGAATTTACAGTCTCCACATCTTCCGTTAAAGATTTGTCCATGGCCAATTCCTCAGGACTAGTAGATAAGGAATTGTTTGATAAGTAAACAGAGTTCCATAAGTTTATACTCTTTATATGGCAGGATGGATGTAGCACCTGCAGAAAGAACAAAATATTATTATCAAAATTAAATGTAACCCATCACATAAATAACTTGGGACGAGATATTTTATTTGTTATTTTCAAAGATTCAAATTTCAATTATTTTAGCAATATGATTTATGCAATGCTTTTTTCCATCATGATGCATACAAACATTTAAAAAGCTCTTTGTTGTTAAGAGTGAACATACATATCGTATTTAACATAATATGTCTTATCATTTTGTATTTTTTATAATACAGCCTGCATTTAAATTATCAGCAAAATAACAATCTTAATCTTACCTGCTGCTCAATTGTTGGGCTAAACAGATGATTGAGGAACCTTTTGCTTTTCTGATTCAGTATAGAAAACACGGAGGCTGTCCGTTTGTCCAGCTCTTCGTGCAATCGTTCCTTTGTGTTGTTACATAGAAATGTACCAAACAGACAGGAGTAAGTATGCTGCACCATTTTGACCTGTTAACAAAATAATTGAAATGTAAGAGACCTATTCGAAGCGGAAGCTGAATACTGTTGATGGCAGAAGTAAACATCCATAAATACTGAATAGAAAACACAAATTTTAAGCACATGAAATTTATAGGATATGCAAGATATTTTATTTAAACAAACATACAGCAACACGTAAAATCTTCTTTTTTTACTGGTGGAATGGAGTTCAAGTGGTTAACTTCTCCTAACATGGACAAGGAACTGGCTCAAAAAAAGGTACAACAACTTGATCAGTTACTTAATACATTGATGGATGTGACGCATTATTCAGCAGTGAAATTACATCACTAATTCTACACTGGATGTATCCTTGGAGAGATGCCATAGCAAACTATTGGCTGACTTTTGCTGCTTATTTCAATGTTTTAGTGCGAGAAATAAAATCTTGTACCTAAGCTAAGCAAGATTTAATTATCTCCTCTTAAAATGATACACATGTTATCTCATGACTCGGCTATCTCCTTGACTGACATAAATTACTTGCATACCTTTCCATGACTCAGATTATTTAATCTTGAACAACAAGTTCAAGATTATATTAGTCCATGTTACAAAGTCACTTACCAGATAAGCTTCATTGAACTGGAATGCACATGGAAACTGTTGATACACTTGGTGTACACAGTCAAGGAATTGTAGGAACACAGGACATCTCTCACTGGCGTCCTCACTGTTTATGCCGTTACCACAGCGATCAGCGAACTTGTGACCATAGTCCAGCCATTCACGCTCAATCAAACACTGGAAACCCTACAATTAATATATCAGTCAGCATGAATTTATATGAATGGTAAATGATCTTTAAACAAGAGGCCCATGGGTTGAAATCTGCCCAGTAGTTTCAGAGGAGAAGTCATTTAAAGACATACTGTCAATTTTACCCCTTTTGGCCTGCCTACCTGTCCCCTTAGGGTCAGATACTTTATTTTGAATCCCCTACCCCTAAGGGTGCTTCCAGCCAAATTTGGTTGATATCTGTCTAATAGTCTCAGATGAGATGTCGTTTGAAGGCATAATGTCAAATGTACCCCTTTTGGCCGCGCCCACCTGTCCCCTGGGCGGTCAGGGACTTTATTTGTACAATCTTGAAACCCCTTCCCCTTCGGATGCTTCCTGCCAAATTTGGTTGAAATCTGCCCAGTAGTTTAGAGGAGATGTCGTTTAAAGCAAAAGTTAACGACAGACTGACAACAGACTGGATTTGTATGAGACCACCTTGGACCTTTGGTCCAGATGGACTAAAAACCAAAACAATTCGCTCCTTGGTTTTTTGATCAATGGCGAATTGAACTTTTCCAAATTAATACAAAGCTCATTTTGCTAGAGTTAGCCAAAAAAATTGAAGTAGCTCACTGTATTCCAGCTACTTAAGTTCTTCACTTTACAATTTATAATTTTACAAGGAATTATTTCTTAATTATTACAATTGTTTTAAAAGTTTCTTTCTAATTTCTGCATGTGTTCATTTCTGAAAATTTTCTATAAATTTCACACTTTTGTAATGATTGGAAGACTTACTTAAAATGAATGTCTAAGTTCTTTTTTTCAGTATTTAGATGTATTAGCATATTCCAAAACAAAATAGTCAAATCAAAATTACTAAAATAAATTGTTTCCCTTCTTTCAATGCCGTTGTCGTTGTCAAGGATATTTTTTATCTAGAAACACAACCAAGACTACTTCAACTTATTACTGAAAGTGTATGTATACACCAATGTTCAAAAAGGCTATTCATCCAATTTAGGAACTCAATTACAGAAGATAACCTACCTCTAAAGTCCTATAGTAAGGATCCAACAAGAGCTCCGCAAGAGAGATAATTTGAGGTGTACGGTCCCATCCATCTGAACAGTGAACTAGCACTGATCTTCCCTCCTTGTTAATGGAGTTCACTACTGTACAAGCAGTCTTCATCAGACTACCAATGTAAGCCAACCATTTTGTATTCTCTAGACCCGACAACCAGCTGAAAATAATATGAATATTCATAATAATGAGCATTTAGGCTTGAAGTGTGTCCCAAAGGTAAATTGAATACAGTATTCTGAATTGTCACAGCAGCCAGCATAGTCATTTTCAAGGCCTTCATAATGGCAAAACATTTATAGCTACAAACATTCTTAACATATTTAATTGTTTTGATAAAGTTCCAGCATTAACTTTAGGCAGCTATCAAATTTCAGTATTAAATTCAATGTAATCCACATAAAATATAAATTACCCTCAAGTAAAAGTGGCTATGACTATAAAAACCTGATTTAAACAAAAATTCTGGTAATAAACTTTTTGCTAATAAATCATTCATGTTTCTTTTAACAAAAGTGAGAGTTCTTAAAACTGTGGCTAGAGATGGAATAGTTCAACTGCATATTTGCATAGTTCAAGTTATGAAAGCAACACATAAAGAAAACACAAATGTCAACAAAATATGAAAACCAAAAACCTTAAACAATCAAAAATATAGTTCTTGCACATATAACAATACATTCATATCAATATGTATTCAAACTGCTCATGTAAGCCTTGTTGAAATATATAACAATGGCCAGCAAAGTGTTTCCAATGACTCAGCAAAAGTCTCTGTATACCTGGCTTGGTCGGGAGGACTACTACACAGGGTTCTCAGTGCAATAAAGCTCTTCCTGATGGAGTGTATGTTGGCAAGGTTCATAAACTGAATATCACAGTTTGGATAGTATTCTGAAGAACAGGAAATTCTATGTAAAATGAGTTTCCTTTTGTGTCAACATACTAAAACAACAGAGTAGATATTTTCATTTCTAAATAACATTGGAAAATAGTCTTAAGACAACTAGCTATAGGCGACACCTAGTTCTGCTTCTACTTTTGCTAGAACTAAGTGATGTTTTCTTTTTTACTTTAATACATGTAATTGCATTAACATTTTCTGTGAGCAGTCTTTAATATTCTTTGGTTTGCTATGTCTATGAACTTATGAATAAGAAAGATTTTTGTGTTTGTTACTTTAAAAGTTTGATCTCTAGTATATTTTGGAACCTTTTGGTAATAGCTTAATAAATAGAAGTGGCATATTTTCTACAGGAGTTTGAATCTATTTCTCACACCCTATAGTAATACAAGACTTCTGTTATATTCCACTACAATTAAATTCAGTTGATAACTTGTGAGAGAAAATTCAATATAAGATCTATATCCCTAAATCATTTTTTGTTAGATGTTGACTTGCCGACCTATAAAAACATACAACACTAACCAGGGCATTCTAAGCCACCCCCCTTTGCTCGGTTGGCAAAGGCTGCACTATAAGACCTGCAGTCAATCACCAGCATCCTCCTATCCTCTGCTTTCACCTCAGACTCTGTATCAAACACAAAATGATTTCTTGGTTAAGGAATGAAATACAGAAAATATTACCAATATTAACATTACTCAACTTGACACAAGTGAAAGTCTTGATATATTCTTTCTCAAAACAATTCAGTTAAATAAGGTAATTGATAAATATCTATTTTGATGAAAACTCTGATCTGTACAAGTTTGTCATGGCAGAGTGATTCCACAAAGTGCCGCGACCAATAAATTGAACCATTTATTAAAATTATTTTATAATGTTTTACATGCCCTGTCTATTTATAGCATTACAACACTGAGTAAACATATGATCCAAATTGACAGACAAAAGAAGAATGCCCTCTACAGGCCACACATTGGCGACCTAAGTTCACTCATGAGTCGCCTGGTTTGTGACTTGGTTTCAATAGCGGGCGATCTTGTATTTTCTGCATTTAGGTCACCCGGTAAAGGTTCCTGTTGTAAGAGTGTCCGTGTAACAGAATCGCTTGTGTTTGTTTTTATCACTCTGTTCAAAGCGCCTTACAGACGGCGTGTGATGTGAAAACCTATGGCCAAGACCACACAGGGTAGAATCACTGGCTTCTTTAAGCACAAACGGCCCGCATCAGTATCCGTTGGTGGCCAAAAATAAAATTGATGATGCATCGAAAGCATCGGAAACGGAAACTCCATTCCTATGAATATGAAACGCCATAAAACATGTCCAATTGGGGCCACCAAACCACGTACTTTTCAAGAGACATGGTGGCTTAAGGAATTCTCGTGGTTCGTTTACGACGCAGAGAAAAATGTTATGTTTTGCAAATTTTGTTGTAAAGGCCCTGAACTAGAGGCTTATGTCCAATAGGAGAGTATTATGAAATGGTTTCTGTGTCATAAAAAATTAAATTACATCATTAAATGATGACTTCATATACAGTTTGTGGGAAAGGAATCTACTTACTGTGTAAGTTTTACATACAAGTGTATACATTTTCATTACAAAGCTAGAAAAAACACTTATTTGACACAGCGTGTAATAAATAACCTTCTCTACAAATATTACCTCCTAATGTGTATTCTGATTCTGAGCTACTGGTGTCATCTAGCAGACTTTGATGGTGATTATAGTAGGTGCCTGGATTCTGAGCACAAGCTAAAGGGATAGCTTTAAGTAGGGCTTCATCATCTTCGTTTCTCCAGCCTAGCCAGCCAACCTCTGGCTGACTACATCTCACCAACACTGCACCATTCCTCTGGTCCCTGTGAGAAACAAAGACAGAAAATGAAAATGTTTGTAGAAAAATCAAACTGCACCACTTAACTGGTATCTGGTTTATGAAACAAAGTAAGAATATCATAATATAAGACAACAAATATAAATAACAAATAAAAGTGTACATGTTATGACAATTTAAATGATTTTACTTTTATGGTGTCTTGTTGCAATGACTTTTTCAATACTACTTCAGCTCCAGTGTTCAAACTGGTATCTCAAGTTCATCACTCGCCATCAAAAGAAGCTAATGAGGTTAAAAAGAGATAATTTTATCTGCATAGGTTTTTCTAAGTGGGGATTGCAAACAATTATCAGTGTCGGATTTCTTTTCTTGATACATATACCTTAAATAATTTCAACAAGAGCACTGCAAAAGGTATATAATATGCCTGTCAGGAAGTCGTACAAAACTGCCCTGTGATAGCGAAGATTTACTTTAGAAAGAAATCAAAGGTTTTCTCAATAACAGAAACTTGGAACCATAACTCCATTACTTATGGTCGAATAAGAGTGGATATTATAAACTTTATTGTGAAGTTTGAAATTTATCGTTGATAATTACTCGAAGTATTAAGCGGAAAGATTTTTTACCAGAACCACGGAGCCATGACTCTATTACTTATGGTTAGATAATAGTGGATATAAAACTTGTTCGAGCTTTCTCGGTAATTGTCATAGTTGTCAAGTTATTGAGCGCACACTGAAAAGTGTACAGATGGACGGACAGAGGGTATACCATAATACGACCGTCAAAGATGGGTGTATAAAAAGTAAGGACTCTCTAGAATCCAAGGAACAACTACATAAATTATGACTGCTTTAAAGATTTTTAAATCTGTTTTTTTTTGACAATACTAACCTCCAGACCACGGAGGGAAATCTATGAAGAGCCCTGAACCCTGCAACTTTCTTCAGCTGGTCGTCTGATATTGATGCTGGCACAATATGGTGCCGGGGATATGTAGGAGATATCCTACAAAACAAAACATTAAAATGCATAAATTTATTTCAAACTACAGTAACAGTTTCACCCAACTTTAAATAGTGATGTGAATATAGCATGAATATGCAACATTATGTAGTTTGTATTGTGACGTCATAATGCTTTTGACGTCTATGCTACTTTTCGAACGAATTGATCAAATGGTATTCATCGTGTTGGTTATATATTGATGGACGCTGTCCCATACATAACATTTTGGTGCCGTGACTGAAGGCATACCGTGACAATACATTTACTGTTCCTGAATACTACAATACTTTAAAGCCTGGCATTTTGATAGCTTCCAGTATACATCTGTAGCTGCCAGTGATTTTTGTCAACACTTTCCTTGGTTGTCAACCTCTATAAATCAGATATAATTCTTTCTTGCTTTTTACTGATACAGTGTTAGATATTTCTTTTTAATTTTGTGATGTGCTTTTAATTAAGTTTGCTGTTGCAGTTCTAATATATTTTTTATTGTTTTGGAATAGATAAAAGGATAAATGGCAAAATACTGACAAACCAACGTGTCAACATTTATCTGTTTATCATAATCTTTAAAAATGATTTTATACACAAAATTGAAAGTGTAAAATCCCATTTCAAAGTGTACACAAACAATTATTTTAATCCTACATATTTGCAGACAAACAAATACTATTACCCAAAATTTTCATTTATGTAGGTTATTCGCCATGCCGCTTGCTTCTTTATATTAAACTTCATTCGCTCCACCTCCTTACCAAATGAGAAATGGAAAGTCTCATCTGTAACACAAATAACATAAATAATACTGGAAATACACTGCACACACAAATGTTATAGTAATTTGTTTATCTTCAAAACCTTGTTTTTATCAATATTTGTAAAGCGATATAAAACTTGTCCTTGAAATTATTTGAGACATGGTTTCATGTTAGATTGTTCTTATGTTCTATAAATGACTAATTGTTTACATGAGGTTATTACTGTCAGTTTGTCAGACTCACTGCTATACATTTCTTATACAGAAATTGATTATTTTTTGCAAACATTATATTAGAATAATTTGGTTCAAGAATATTACTTAATATTCCAAAATTTGTTTCATTAACACAGAAATTGACCATATTTTGCAAACATTACATTTAAGATGAAAATGATTTGAGAATGAATCTCAAATATCCAAAATATGTTCAATTTTCAACTTGACAATCTAGGAAATGGCCAAGTTTGTATCTCAACAAAACTATTGTTTAAAAATAACAAGTTTGAATAAAATCTATCGTACAAACAGTGCATACAGATACATACCTGCTTGACACAGCTGATAGCATGCTTCATGTTCTGATGGACATGGACTCTTGTCTAAACACCAAGCATGGAAGGCAAATGCAAAATATCCCTTCAGTTCTGATGGTATGGAGACCTTTTCAGCCAGACGCTTGTACCACAACAGACAGGAATCATTGTTGCTAAACGCACACCTGATCCAAAGAAGATGAAGTGTAAGTTGAAAATTTGTTTTAAAAGCAACTATTTACTGATATACCATGATTCAAATAACTATGAACCAGTAATCATAGATATGAAGGGCAAAGAGCAACATTTGAATGAAAGCAATTTGAAAGTCAGCAATATTAAAATTTGAAACACATACTAGTTGTGATATTCTGCTGCAAAGTCATTTTTATGAGGGTTAAATTTAGCACAGTTAAAAAAATTCATTTTATTGAAAGAAGTATCAGTAACATTTTAGAATATGATATAAGACAGACATGCTTATACACACAATTTTGACATACAATACAAATTACTTTATCCATAATAATTATTACTACCCCAAATCACTGTGTTTTCGTTTAATCAAATATTCTAAATGTGAACATATCTATCCATTAGCCGCATAATGTACAACCCCTTAATGAATATTCATACTGTTTCACAGAATACTCACTTTGCTACTGTAGCGTCTTTACAGTAGATGTTGATGAAGAAGATGTCTCGACATTCAACAGATTCTACCAGTCCCAATGGCACGTTGATGAACGAATCCTTGAATCGTATGAGAATTCGGAAGTTTGACAAAGCTATGACTCCATCAGACGTGCGTCCCAGAAACTCGACTGCTTCACCACACAATAGTGGAAACGGCACCTGCAGACTATCATCCTCACTCACTAAGGCTTTCTTAGGATAGAAGTCTGACTTCTGTATGTATTCCAAGCTGGCTGGCTCATCAGCATATGCCTGAAACAACAAACAAAAAAGAGTTCCATTATTCAAGGGAGAAAACACATTATTAATATGAGACCTCTCCAGTATTCAAGGGAGATAACATATGATTAATTCAGGGGAGATGAATATGATAAGAGAAAGGAACAATATTAGCATTATAAATTAAATTGTGAAAATTGTATTGAAATAACATCTCAATGGCACACAAACTTTGAGCTTATTCATCACTGATTAAGACATTTTGATAAAATCATGGATAAACTCAATCAATTCTTGAATAAGAAAACCATATTTCCTTGTTTGAAAAGGAACCAAATGTAACTGAAACGTTAACATGACACATGAATTCAAATCTTTGTTTTGCCTTTAACAGACTTGAGTGAGGTATGTAAACTAACAATTTCTGGTCCAATTTGTTATTCCATATGTTGTCGTCAACCTTACTTGGAATCTTGTTACTTATTTATTCATATTATTTTTGTATAATAAGAAAATTGCATAATCTGCCAGACTTATGATGGAAGTGTCAACAGAAAAGTTTGGTTATTCTATTTTCAAACATGTCATATTTAGCTAAATTAACATAAAACAAATATTATGCATTAGATCCATAGCAGCAGTCAATTGGGGTTTAAAATTTCTTAGAAGAAGCCCTTATACAATATTCAGAGCTAGATGGGTCAACAGACTTGGTTCAACTTTTAGCACCAGCTGATTATGGAATCTTCAATCCTCATAAACAGTAGCACATAATCATGTTGCTTCTACAGTATTGGACAATGGTCAAAACTAGCCAGTGAAAAAAGGTCATTGAACAGGCCATTCACACGAGCTGAATACATATCAATAACATTAGTCCTAATAGCATAACTGATCACATATAATAAGCTCTATAACCCTGTAAGTTCACACACTTAAAGTACATTATTACAGCTTTAACTTAATAGCAAACATGGGTTTTAAATCTGATAATTTCTTAATATAGCATTCTTTTATCAATGGTATTTAATATAAATATATAATATACAGTTAAAACATGACCAGTATATCACAGAATGTACCAGGCACTGTTTTAATAGTATGGAAATAATGTCAATGTATAACATATTTGTAAGGATTTTAGTTCTTAATTGGTTCAAAAATTAATTAGGGATGGACTATTTAAGAAAAAAATGTATTGAATATTTTTAATTCAACAATACAAGTTGCCATTTTAGAAAAATAAAATGTATGGTTACAAATGCAAAAACTGAGAAAGACAATCTGCTTGTAGTACATGACTTTTTTAGTAACATTAAATTGTGTGATATAGTGGCATTCTAAATTTTCTCAGAATTTAAACAAACAGGTATTAAAATATTTTAATTGATGCCAACAGACTGATCTCCCTGAGAAAGGCTCCTTAGTTAGGTCACTTTGATAATAAATTAAGTAATTAATACAACATATGCAAAGATATCCAAGAAAGAACAATTTGTGCCTATACACATATTAATGTCCAGTCTCTGCAACAGCTAGACAACAGGGACACAATCATTTCACCAGCATGACATGTCACCAATAAAGTCCTATGCTGTGAATTCCTTGTCAAATCTACACACATCAATGTACTAAATATAAATCAGTTTAAATTCCAAAAGAAAATCCTATCTTCTTCACTAAAATATGGTGCATCCAACCACTACGTGAATCCAGATAACTGGTGCCTGGTTGACTTGTAATAAATTGACAACGGTAAAACTCAACACACCGAATTCTAGCTTACGGTAGTAAAATCAGAAAAGCAAAAAGTTCAGATTAAAAAAAAAATTAAATTTGAAATTTTCTAAAATCTTGCAGACGTAATAGTAACATTTTTAAGAGAGCAATGCTAAAAATTATTACAAGTAAAGCTGCCTTTTGTTGCACCAGACAGTCTTTATCAAAACATTATTTAGAATTGGCAAACTTTCCTCCCTTTTATTCCTGATGGGAATAACTTTACGATTCTTCTCAATGCAGACTACATTTTCATGTTCATTGTCAGAAGCTATAAGAAATATTTTACTGCATTTGAATTCAACCATTAGTCATTTGTCAATAATGACAACAGCAGACAATGAGAGAAGCCGCCTATAGCTATAACCATGGTACATGTATAACAGACAGCTGATCAATATAAAACATGAAGATGTCTGCACCACACAGCATCTTAATACATGTATCACCTTCAAACATACAATGTATAAAGTATTGTACTATTAACCAGAACTAACACAGTAGCATATAAGAACCATTGTAGGCTACAAGACAACATGAGACTGACTAGTGTAGACTGAAAAATGTTTCATGTACATGTAACTCCTAGCTAAGTTAATATTTCAATGCTGTCTGGACATCACAGCATATTCAACAATCACCAGACTCAACTCAGCAGTATTTCTGAAGCTCCAGGACAACCAGTGACTGACTGTAGAATGATGAATGTCTCATAAATCACCATTACTATAGTGGCCACACACTAAATATTTTAATACTATGAATGTCTAGAGGCTACTAATAGAACTCTGTACATAAGTTTTGAGAAACAAAATAGAATTATTTTAGTTGAGAAATTTTATATGTAATGTACGTAAAATTCATCTGACGAGGTAATAGCGGATTTGTAAGACAACAATCCTAAGACAATATGATTGTTTCAATGAGAAGAAACAGGTACAATATTGTATTTCTCATACCCTAATAGGGAGCAACCTATGACAATTACAAAAAAAGTTCATCGATTTCCCATATAAGACCTCTGCAAAATTAAGCGCATTTGTACAAAGCATAAGCAAGGTACATGTAGATTGATTGTTCATAAAACATGAAAGTGATCCCAGTGCCACATGTTAATTATTTCATTGCTAGTAGCATGTTAAGTCTATCTAGGTACAAGTACCTCACACTGACTTACATGTATCTTGTACCCCTAAATATAAAATGTATATTGTCACCAGAAAACACTGAGACAGTACATAATATTGAAACCTGACAACATGTGACTTGACTGTTGTCTCCTTTAGTCAAAAATACAGACTACTGTGTACACTGTTATTATTTCATGACTTTCTTGTCTGGACATCTATAACATCTAATCATCCTTATCCTACAGCAACACTCCAGTGTGTATGTACCCAAGGACTGAGGATGACAGGTCATTGACTAGCTGTCTCATTCACTAACTACACAATTATATATATTTCCTCATCAATACTATACTGTCTGGACACTTCACAGCATCTCATCACCACTTCCTATATACTGGTACACAAGACAATCACCATAAAACCAACTCTTTGGTATACTGAAACCTAACGCAGGACAACAGGTGACTGGTGAAGAATAAACAAGAGGCCCATGGGGCCTTAACCTCCATCTGGATTGGCATTTGAATATTTTTGATCCTAGGGTCACTCCTTG
>JAUMGZ010189555.1:0-13350 GCA_032359645.1 Pododesmus macrochisma
AACAAACAATAAAACAGTTTGTTCACAGCATTACCCTTGGGTTAAAAGGATTCAAATGCAAAAACAAATATACTTATGGACCCTACTTCATCCAGGGACGTTTTTGTTCTGCTCATTTCGATTATAGTTTATTATTGTTTGCTTTGTTGGGTCTATTTTCATTTTGAGCAAAAATATATTGACAGAAAATAAAAACAAATGGTACCCATTGAAAGTTAAATGGTTGGTCCCTTATATTAACATTCTTCTTCTCTTCTATTTTCAGATGGAATTTTCTAGTAAATAACAAGACCTATCAGTAGAACAAGAGGTTATATCAAAGAAAACCTTTTATTGCATAGATTGTAATTATCCTACAATGTACAACTAACAGGAGAAACATGAAGAAGCACGTGACGAGAATGCACCCAGAACATGCAAAGTCTTCAATGAGATGATTTATCATGTTTTTTCCCGACATCGTATCTGCAATTAAATGAAAAACAATTGTTAAGATTTTGCACCAATATGTCAATAAGCGTGAAGTGGAACGTCCGTTCATGCTATTATTACATACATTCCTTAATTTTAATGCTTCTGGTGGCTATATGCCGTTTTGTGTGTCTGATATCTGATTTAACCATTTTTTGAAAGTGATTTACATGGAAATAAAATGGAAGACCTAATGGTCAGTATGGCCTATACTACACATACTTTTCTCAATTTCATGCAGTCAATAGCTTCCATCACACAGACCAGCGATGTTGCAGACATTCGTTCTCTTATGGTATGCAACCACACCAGCACAGAATAAAATAAAGAAATTTCCACATTATGATGCCGTACACTCGCGCCTTGAAGCAAATACAAGTTTCCATACACATGAATTCAAAATACGCCGTACACTATCAAAAAATTGTTTTCGTTATTTAAGTGACTTTTTCAGACATATGTTGAAATTAAGTGCATCTATAGTGGGTCATTACTGAATAACAGGAATAGATATTCATTCTTTAGAAGTATTAAACCGGTATTTTTTCTTATTCTAAAGCAATCGGTGGCGATTTTCCCGGTACTAGCTCGCAGGTTTTGAGCTCCAGATCATATTTACGATGTTGACTAAGCATTGTTCGGGTCTTGGCGACCAGATTAATTCCGCATACATTGCTGTAAAAATCACTGGACATGTGAAATACATAGAAATGCATAAAATAAATGGAATTCTTACCTTCGATGTTAAATGTAAACACGCTCTCTCCCCTCTTACTACCAATATCCGGTTTCGGTCCCATATGGTGGAAACCTTTTGTTGACAGATGATTAATGCACGACAACGCAGGTTTAAAAGCAATATATAAAATGGTCAAACCCGTACTTTAGACTATAACATTCGTCTTTATTTCAAGTTTCGTCAATCGCATAAGAATGCATTTATGTCTGACAGGTCTCTCAATATACCAGACATTTTATTCAAAAAAAAAAGTATACACACTGGCATGACTTGTGGTTTGTCACCGACATTCCAAATCGCCTTCGAAAAGACTTCACGTGGGATTGAAGTGGGACAAATTTAAAAATTGTACACTTGTCATAAACAGATGATGACGTTTGCCTTATAGAACAGAATGTCACCGATGATCGATAAAGACGAAGGCCACACATCTAAATACGTATTTACAAGTCTCGTGAGTCTTGGTTATATACGTTATATGTACGATACGTCTCTTATGGTTTTAGTTAACGTCATGTTTTGTCTTGAGAGGTTTGTAGGCGTTCTATTAATATTGAACACTACTCATTTCTGCTCTATATGAACAATTTGACCGAGATGTAGTTCTGACGTATATTAACTGTTAATGCAACGTATAGTTCATATTTCTTGAAAAAGCCAATTACTTCGTGATGCTCTAATGGAATGACTCATGTTTAAGCTATATTGGACAATCAAACTTCCGAAGCTGCGGTAACGTTATAAATGCAATTTAATCAACTAATTGGCAAAAATTAGAGAAAATATCCACATTGTAACGTTGAAAGCAAATCACAACGCTGATAGTTCAAAACCTAAGAAGATGGTCTGATTACATATAGAAATAAAACATCTCACATATCGAAGTTGTTAAAATAGGAATCAACAGGTTGTTTGTCGTGTGTTGTTTCAAGCAAAAAACAATATTTTATTAACTAATTTCATTTTGAAATAAAATATTTCAGTGTCCAGTGTAAGATCGTGTAATACACTGCCGATTTAATCTGGTGAAACGGGCAGCATGAAAAAGGGTTATCTTGCAGAAATATCACATCGCGGACACATACACACAATCAAAATTACCAACATTTATCAAATTAAAACATTTTCATTTTACAATTTACGTTATATTTTTCATTTCGGGGATTACATATTAACGTTCTTTGTCATTCTGTGTTACCGCAAATGATAGAGGTGTGTGAAGCTGAAAGACAGGGTACAACGGTATGCTTACAAATAAGCCTTATAATTGAAATACATCGATATCGCTTCGTCAACATAACATGGTCTTTGAGTCGTTTTCGAGGCGAGAATCTGGCGTCGCACAAAAGTACCAATTACTCAGAAATCTTTAATGACCGGAAGTTTGTAACCAATTATCGTTGATTGGTCGAGGTTTACGGAGTGTTTTACATGCTTGTTTAGTCATTTGTCTACGTATTATGGACAGGTAGGCGTGCAAGCGTTTACATTATCTGACTTAATATTGATTTAGGGTA
Organism: Pododesmus macrochisma; assembly: GCA_032359645.1. Lineage (NCBI taxonomy): Eukaryota > Metazoa > Mollusca > Bivalvia > Pectinida > Anomiidae > Pododesmus > Pododesmus macrochisma. Next base: position 2,728 of record JAUMGZ010189555.1, read on the forward strand.
TTACCTTTTACAGATATTCGCCACATGATCTGTTTGCATTATCTCAAATCGATCTTAAAGAACTATGCTCCTACACTTATCTTGCAACACAGAAGCCGATATTTATGAATGAGCATTGTAGTAGAATATCAAGTATTCGATATTTGAGTTATTTTCTGTTGTATTAAGAACGTTACAATATGTTCGTATAATCAGCAGGATGCCATGTTTTTAGGCTTCCTTGTTGGTGTTTCAATAGATGCCTGATCAGACTTAGGAAATTGTACTTTAACTTATAAAGCTTTGGAAACGATTTTGTCATATCGATTTTTTTTCTCCATCGAAGCAAAACCTTACAATCTTGTTTTTCCTAATTAGTGATGCATTAATATCACACACCTAAAAAAAGAAGTGTAAACGTATAAAAACAGGATGAGTGGAATAACAAAAAATACATTCAAATTACTGAACAAAAGAATTAAGCACAATTTTAGGAATTTTAACAATTTAGGAAGGATCTGTAATAAGTTATGTTACATTCTGTATTTGTTTGACTTTTCTGTATTTGTTTGCAAACACTCTTTTGAATGTTGTTTAACACAAAATATGACTCTACTGTCTTCCAAAACTTATATGTGTTGACTGTCAATTCTTGTTTTAAGAATTGTGTCATAATATTATTCATATTATGCGTTTGTAACGTGCAAGTTTATTCGGGTTGGTGTGCCCCGTTTTTGACCCCACGATTTGCAAATTCGACCGGGTTAAGCCTCGCTGCCGCCACGCTCTAGCCTCGTTGTTCCGCCATGTTTGATCACGTTGTAGCCACGTTCTACCACGTTTCCAAACGTAGATAAACGTGACGGCCAAAACGTGACTGGGGCATACATGTAACAAGTTAATGTGAAAACAGTGCAATAAAACTAAGAATAAAAATAGAGACTTAACTGACCAATGATTACACGCTATAACAACTAATGACTAATTTCACTAAGAAAAACAACACCGCTTGGATTGAACTACAATATAAGTATGAAGGTTCTGTCTATTCCACCAAGTAGCGCACGTGCCCCTATAAACTTATAAAAAAAAAAAAGCTCTGGCTTGTTTATATGTGCACATATATAATTGTTGATTCATTTGAGTGGCATTCTTCAGCGGACGTGGCTTATTTCAGGTTGAAAGGTAGAGGCCATACACAAATCGGCACGTCCTTATGAGGGAACGCAAAGCTGGGGGTCTCGTGTACATGGATTTTTATTCCCCCTGGCACGACAAAGATCCCCATGTAAAGTGCGATAGAAGAGTAGGCAGAAACGCCGTTGCATGGGTTCGTATTTCTTTTTGAACTATTCCTATTGCTTTTTCCCCGTTCCAGTCACCGCTTCTCTTCTTACCTTTCTCCTTTGGTCTTAGGTCACGATATCGGTGAAATACTCTCGAAGTGGAGTTTAGTATGGTGGCTCAATGCGGCCATTTGTTTTTATATTTTTATTTTTAAAAAATTCAAGAAAGTACCTTGAAATTCAAGTTACTATTTTGAAAATTCAATTTATTATCTTGCAATTTCAAGTTGCTATGTTGGAATTTCAAGAAAGTATCTTGAAAATTCAAGTTACTATCTTAAAAATTCAAGATGATATCTCGAAAATTTAAATTAGTACATGTACATTTTGTATCTTGTAAATTCAATCAAGAAACTATCTTGAAATTTCAAGAACTAATTTAGAAATTCAAGATACTTTTATTTATACTTGGAATGATATATTTGTTTATTGATACTTTTATTTATTAATTTATATCTTTATTTCTTTATTTTGTTATTAAATGAATTTTAAAAAATATATTTATTTTTTGAACTGAATAGAATATAAATTCAACGTTACCGAAAGCGGAAATAGTTTTATAAACCTAAAAAGAATAAATGTAATATGTTGAACCAAAGAACAGTATTCCAAATAAATATTCTTCTAGCCAAATTTTTAGTTTTAAGGCAATACGCGGGTCGAGAAACCGTTGGAAGAAAGTTTTTGGATATTTTCCTGCATGTTCTTACATAACTAACAAATATATTTTTGAAAAAAAAATTAAATTTTCATCGTCTTGTTAGTGGAAAAAATAATAATTTAGACAATTTCATTAATTTTTACATTTAATGATATAAAATCACAATTTTCAACAAAAAGTTGTCAAATTGATTCTTGAATGTGACGTAGTTGATACACTTTCAATTAATAATCTTTTTGTTATGATAGAATGTAACATAAAAGAGAAAAATAAATAATACTGACCAAAAAATATACTATAAAATTACTTTCTCAAAAAATTCAGAAACAATTTCTTTTAAAACTGTTCAAGAGTAAGATCATAATGACCTTGTTAAAAACAATAAAGTATAGAAACATTGACCGCTATGTTTTAAAACAATACTCATAATTACAGAAAATTGCCAAAAAAACAATATTTTTCTTGTACCAGTTACCTCCCTTGTTGTCCTCAATACAACAGAATCAAATTTGTATACTATAATTGCACACATCAACATAAAAGAAAATTGAAATAAATACGTATGCATGCACCCATAACATCTGTTGCTACATTAGTGTTGTGCTGTGATATTTTTCTCACGATATGTGGCCCTTTTTACCTCAGAGACAGAGGCTAAGTTTCCAGCATGGTGATCGCATGTTTAGTTATTGACAGCACAGTTTCTGACCTTTTGACTAGACTGGTTCTCTCGCTTTGTTACATCTCCCCACCAGGGTCTGTAGCAGAGAGTAGAGAGGCATCAAAGGAGAAAACACCAGTCTATCAGTAAAGGGCAAATAACTTGTGTCGATCACAATCACTCTCTTTACAAGAAGTAAAAGTGTCATGAGTCATTATTCATGTAAGCAATGACTGTTGATGGAAATCTGAGAATTGCCTTAATACTGTGTCGAAAATTTCAGATTTTAGATAAAAAAATATAGATAAATAAAAAAATAAATGAATAAAAAACTATAAAATTAATTAGTAAATCAATCAATCAATCAATCAATCAATAACAAATTTATATATACATTACTTAGTAAAGTAGTATATAAATATTGAATTATTATTAAGTTAATAAATAAATAAATTATTAGATAAATATAAAAAATAATTATAGAAATAAAGAATATGATTATACTAAATATGTTAATATATAAATAAATAATTAATGATCAATTAATAACAGATAAATATATCTACAAATAATAAATTGGTAAATCAATCAATCAATCCATCAATCAATCAATCAATCAATCAATCAATAAAAAACCTCTTACGAATCAATAAAAAAGTATCTTGAATTTTCAAATTAGTTTCTTGAAATTTCATGATAGTTTATAAAATTTTCTAGATATTTTATAGAAAATTCAAGATAGTTACTTGAATTTTCAAGAAAGCAACTTGAATTTTTAAGATAGTTTCTTGCATTTTCGAATTAGCTTTTTGAATTTTCAAGATAGAAACTTTAATTTTCAAGATTTTACCTTGAATTTTCAAATAAGTTTCTTGAAATGTCAAGATAGATCTTGCATTTTCATGATTAAAATAAAAAAAATTGCCGTATTGAGCCACCGTAGTTTAGCCCAAAATAAACTACCACTCTCCCTAGTCTTTTCATCAATAGAGTTATCATCTTCACCTAGGTCAACGTTACATTATATGATAAAATTCCCAGGTGCACTATCTTCGCGCTGTATTATCGCGCCCTGTTACTATTGCATTCTGGTTCTTCTTTTATCTGTTCAAGTTATATGTTTTGGTTGTCTTAAAAATTTGCACAGGTCACATAGCACTTTCACTTCGACTAGTTAGCCAGATTTGTCACATGCTTTACTAACAACTGCATACCCTGTGTCTTGAAAGGACAGACTCTTCCAATCTTGGTTTTTTACATGTATTACGCATTTTGCATATTGCATCGAGTAAAAGAAACACAATACACATTAGTCCGGAACATAATCTTTCAACCATATTGGTTTCTCTGACTGTTTTAATTTGTCCTTTGACCCATTTGCATTGCTTTGTCTTGTTCTACGTAGTTGAAGACCTATAAGTAGTTGATGTTTTATATGCATCTGATAGACATTAATAACTTGTAGGTTTCCAAAATGATCACATAGTTATGTGTATATTAGATCACTTACATGTAACTATCTTGTAACTTCAAATGGACCTCTCTATTGTTAGTGTGGGCGATATACCCACTTTACGTCTTTGAACACATACTAAATCTCCTGGTTTAAATCCTGTAAGAACAGAAAGACGCTTAGTGTTGATCGTGAAAAAACAAGCAGTGCAATGAACAGACATAACAATTGCCTTGACCAAAATCTAAACTGGCAATACTTTCCACTTGCTCATTCCCATTAGTTGATAGTTATTGACTTAATTGGAACTGATACCTCGTGCATCAGGTCTCGGGGAGTACACATCTCTTTATGCAGTGTCAATTTATTTGGTACCATAAAAACATGTTGTTTTGTGTCCAGCAGCACGATAGGCCAGCATAACATATAGCAGTTGACATACCCCACTCCCCATAACTATCGCGTAAAAAAACCCACTAAACATTACCGTGAGTATTTGTTGAAATATCATACCACTCCATCCAACTGGGAATTGTATTGGTGAAGTGTGGCTTTCGTTGATTTTTAGTAATCTTAACATCACTTTGAAAATGCTGCTCTCCATTGGTGACCTTGACCGGAACGTATAGTAACCAGGGACACCAATCCTTTCAACGGCTTTATGTTCAATCAACGTTTCACACTACTGGAAACATGGGTTGCATCTATCGCTTCATTGCTTGTGTCTGAGTTTATGAGTCGTTACACTGTTCAATATCCGTAAGTGAGGATAACAACATTCAATAGTTTTAGTTCAATTATTTTTTCAAAAGCTTCCTGAAAATAAAATGTCCTACATTTTTTCTGCCAGACGATGACAAGGGTTTGGCTTTTGGATCGAATTATAATTCAATTAACCCACAGTAATAATTTCTTTCTCAGGTATTGAAATTCACCCACTGCTGGAATTATTTCAGAGTAAGTCGCACATCCTTGTTCCGACACAATAGACCCTAAAACATTTACTTATTTTAAGCACTTTAACGGTTCGTAGATTTTGGTTTGATTGCAGCAAAAGGGTCTGATAGGTTTGTCAAAAGATTCGATCCTTAGTAATGGTAATGCGTCTTTAATTGTCAAAGAAATAAGTTGTCTGTATTCAACACAAAATTGTATAGACCATGTTTTTCTTTTAAACCAGTACACACAACTAAAGAAAACAAAAGACTTGATAATGATTGCACGGCATTTTGTTCTAGCATACATGCATCGTCTTGATGTTTTTCAAATTATAAACGCCTTTTCGTTACAAAATAGAATTGTAAGTGTAAAGAACCAAACTGTAACCTTTTTGTTGACCAAAACTGAGTTTTGCTTAATTCCGAATGTTTAAAGGAAACTTCTGTTCTAACTGATTGACTTACATGATAAAACATTATATTTACCTGAATTATCACATTTGTGATCTAACAAACCATATTGTTTTAGTCTTTTAATGGTTATACAGTCACTGTTTATACGACATTCAGACTCTAACACAATCTAAGCACAATCTTTAGCCATTTTGACACAGTTATCTCAAAACATATTTATGATTAAATTATGTGTAGTATTTAAATTTCGAAATATTTGTCAAAGGGACTGACGACCAAGGAAACGCCAACAAACATCAACTGGTAATTATAACACACAAAAAACCACAGCGCATGATGAAGGCCACTCATATTTATAAGAGCAAGTAGCCAAAACTATATGTGAATTACCCCGTCCCAAACCCCAGATCTTGCTCGAAGCTGCTGTCATTAATAGACGCAAGAGAAGAAATAATTTTGAATAGACAAGAATTCAGTAAATCAAAGTTTCAGAGCCAAAAGGGAAACGGTGAAAAAAATTCACGATGGTTATAATGGAGAAAAATCATACCAAATAATAATACAAAATGTCTTGTCAAAATTTAAAATGTGCGCGTAGTCAAATCAGGAATTTTTAAACGTATTCCTCTGGACACGTGTTTCGGACAACCCAGTTCTCATCAGCAAAGGTGACGTTATAATAGATATATAGAATTAAATATTATCAAAAGACAGAAAGACTGACTTACTTACATTAAAGAGAACCAAAATATGCATCAAACACAGCAATTTAGGATACAGGTAAGTATGAAACTGTATCTACTTAGGTCCGAAACTCAAAAATAACTGGCAGAACGTTATGAATCGGGAATAAATGACGGCGTGCCTCACACACAGCAATGGCCCATCGGGGGTAAACAAAGAAGCAACTGTAAAGAGAATATGACAGAAGAACAAGCGAACAATTGCTTTTTTGATTTGAATTTTACTAGTTCATTTGTCCTCGCGCAATGATATTAAACAACACAATTCTCCTTAATGAAGGTGTATCAATCACATGCCGAATATATGTATTGGAATGTTTTATGACTGAACATATTTCACTCGTGTGTGCCGTGGAAGACAACACGGTACTCAATCTAAATGCATCGTACTCAGTTCTGTCAGCGTTATACACCCGTGCAATATGTTCAGTCCGATTAACATACGAGTGTCGTTCTGTCCGTGTATTGAAAAACAAATACAAAATACAAATTAAGTGATTCTAAGTGTACATGCATGTTATTTGCTCTTGATCTTGTTTTTAACTAAGCCTATATTAGTTGTAATATTTTGATGCTACCACTCCAAGAAGTGTCTACTGGTTTACTACAAATGGTGTATATGTACCATATGTAACGCCTAGTGTCACTAGCTACGGACATACTGTAATTGAGATATGGGAGACGTCGAACCATTATAAATTATATATAATAATGACCGGTTTCAGTTTGCAATTGTTTATTTTTTAATTAGATATCGAGTTATAATGCGTCGGAGTTTTCAAAGTTCATGGTAGAAAGCAATACATGTTCATGGTAATTAATGACGGAAACATTTGTTGAAGACCGTTGCAAATATTAGCGCTCAGTGAATATTCTACATTGAACAAACACTTGACCATACAAGCGTTACTGGAGGATGTAGTTCCTTGACCAAGCTGACCACTCAGGTTAAACTAACAAATTCGTCATTACTCAATACGACGATTGTACGCCGATAAAACGATATCAATAATTATACGGCTAGACAATATTAACCAAATATTACAGAATTCTGGGAACTGGAATCTAAGGTAATCAGACATTGGTTCTGAGAACACTTTTAAACAAATAATGAAGTCAATGTTAATCATGTATTCTGGCAGCTGTAATTTTGATGTTGAAAATAAATACACATCTTACAAAGATACAATTATAGGTAACGGTGATTGCCTATCTGAGTACATGCGTTTAATACATAGAATGCTAGATATGATAGACATACGAGGTTGATCAAGTTAGCCCTACTGTTTGCATTTTATCGACTATGTTTAGAAACGGTGTAATAGAATCGGCATCAATTATACAGGTTACTTGTTTTAGTATGGGTCAAATTTGTTTCTAATACAAAAATGCAATCTGAAACATGCCTCCGATAATTATGATATTTATAAGAGGAAAGAGCCAATACTTTGTGTGAGACACCCCCGTCCTGAACCCCAGATCTTCCTCGAAGCTGCTGATATTAATAGAAGCTAGAGAGAAAATGAATTTTGAATAGACAAGACTATGCTATATCAAAGCTACAGAGCCAAAGAGTAACGGCAACATAAAATTCGCGACGGTTATGATATGATGTACAAAAACCATACCCAACAATATTACAATTCTAAATAACATTTGATACGCATTATGTCTATTTGTATGGTTTTTATAAGTTATAAAATATATTTAAGTCATTTCCTAGTGCTGTCTAAATTGAATATCCTGCTACACAACAATATTGATGTGATATCCCACTCCGGCGAAAGTTATGTATGCAATATACTTTTTATATAGGGCAAGGTCAACCTGGAAGTTAGAGTGTTTTGGAAGTCTCTGCTTGCAAAAGTAGTATATCGAAAAACAAAGACGATTTTCTAAAGCCGTAAGTCTATGGACATTGGCAAACAATAAGTAAAGATTGGACGCACACAGGAAAAGTAACCAAATATACATTTATCAACTAAAAAATGAAAACGTCACGAACTTCTATTAAAAAAATAGCTTGCGATATGGTAAGCGTTTCCTGTAACACATGTGATGCTTCCGTGTCATTCCGGTGTATGGTAACCTATTCCACTGTTTAAAAAGGCAACAGGTGTCACCATAAGAATAAGTCACAGTTATGGTGACGAAAAAGCAAAGGAGAAAAACCATTAACAGTGAGGAATAGAAAAAGCAAAATGTATTATGAATGCAATGACTGATTGACTTACTAACAATTAATAAAGGGGGGTTGCCGAAATTAGACGAAATACGAAAGCCGAAATGTTTATCAGTCAAGCACACGAGTTTTGAATACAGGCAAGTATGAAGCCTAATTAATGATAAAATTGCATGCCACACATAAATATATTATTTTTAAGAAGAAAAAACAGTATGAATAGAATCAACAGTAGAAACTCAAACTATGACGTAAGTAAATTCAAACTACGGCGTAGGGATTATGTCTGTATTTATTACAGAAACAGACTTGTCAAATCCCCACTGTATCATGATGGCGGCCATAAAACTTTCTGAAAGCAGACCGAGGTCATGATAGTGTATAACCCTGCCTCAAACGCTTGGTTATCAACAGCAATCCTCTAGCGACAAAGTCTTGGTAGTGAGAACACACACTCTTGCATAACGAACTAGCTGTGACACATAAACTCCATAAGCAAGTGAGGAGGTTATGTTGCTGTTTAAGAAAAGGAAGTTGCAACTATTTATTGACATGACCAAATAAAACAAAACCGGGGAGGCACGCAGAAAAATACACAAAATATACACAACATTCCCTGAAAAAGAAACATCGAAAACTGATATTAAAATCTTGAAGCGAAACTAGGTGTTCTCTGAGGAGTAAGCGTTCATAATATGACCGTTGGGTTATCTTTCTTTAAAAACATTTACTGTAATAACATAGGTAACTGGTTCCCTGAATTACAGAAAAATGGACACATGTGACTCAATGGTAATAACGAAACTGATTTAATGTTTTGACAACTTTGAAAAACTTTGCTATGGAAGAAACACACTGCTAAGTCAACGGTATACATACATTATCCATCAATAAAGGCTAATGTATTTACAGAACATAAATTCTGATACTGTGTCCCTGCATTGGTTTTAAAACTAGGATGTACTTTCGGTTTAGACCCAAATATTACCTACCACTTGACTTGCAACTATATCTATTATGTATAATAGTGAACAATGATACTAAACGTACAATGTATGTCATGTTTTCATGGGTTCACAGCGTTAAAGCTTCTCAGTACAAAGTGGGTGTATCGAATTTTTATCGAAATATGTTTAAGGCTTTGATAAAAAATTCAAATCATTCCGAATCTTTATTTCTTATTTATTGTCTGTCGTCTGTTTAACCTGAATATACAAGGTAGTCGCCATTTTATCTGATGAATGTCTGCAAAGTATGTTGCCAGAAGAGTTCCACTACAAGAGGCGGTAATAATTCACATTCAATTAAAACATCATGATATAACGATAAAAAGGTGCCAACAGTGGTATCGATAAATCGTGCTAATTTAATTAATTGTTTGGGAAGCACTTCATCAATTCTTATCAAGGATAACAAACATATATAATTTTAATGATTTAGTTACGATCTTTATTTCGTCTGTGCCGTGTTTATGATTGTATTATATTTTTGGAACGGCGTAACTATACAATATACTGCATGATTTGATAGCATGTACACCAGCTAAATATATATAGAATGGTTTGTTTACATCAATACCGAAGCAAAAAACGAACTTAGCTTAAGGTTTTTGGATTGGATTGCCAAACCGGAAGAGGAAGTACATACCTAGTTTTAAAACCAATGCAGGGAGACTGGATCATAATTTATGTTCTGTAAATTCATTTATCTTAACTCATGAATGGTTTATGTTTCCATTACCGTAACAAAGCGCTCTTTCCATACTAAAGTATTTCAAAGCAATACAGGCATTCATCCAGTTTATTTATTATCATTGAGACACATGTATTCATTTTTCTATAATTCAGCAAACCAGCTACCTATTTCATTACTATACTATTACCTGTCAGTGCTTTTAAGAAATCACACATCTAAATATTCTGAGACAACCCCTCTGTACTCTGAGACAACACAGAGGCCTGGTTAACAAACTGTGGGTACCACTGATTGGTCAGTATATTAAAATAATAAAGTTTTGTTGTAATCCTAATCTGGTATTGTCCTGTGGTCATTGGAAAACAAGAATGGTGTTAATCCTGTTCTGTCTTGTGTGAAAACTGGGACCTGATGTTACAGTGGTCTAACGTAGAATTATTGTAGCAAAATACCCCTGAAATCACCCCTGTTTATAAATGGCGCCCATAGGCAAGTCGAGAGTTGAAAGACACGTTGATATTTTGTGTTCTTCAGTTAGTTGGGACCTCATT
>JAUMGZ010189566.1:0-13348 GCA_032359645.1 Pododesmus macrochisma
GGGTACTCCGGTTTCCTCCACCAGTAAAACTGGCACGTCCGTAAATGACCTCAGCTGTTGATCAGACAATAAGCCCTAAATACAAACTAAAATCAAGGTCATTATAATGTCCTTGACTGTAAACTTTGGTTATTTAAGGTAAAAGTAATAATCATAGCTGTAGACCATTGTATTCAAGGTACCCATTATGTCCTTGTCTTTGCGTAAAGCATAGTTATTCAAGTTCATCATAATGTATGATTACTGTAGATATACACATCTGGACGATTCTTATCTAATGTTTTAAATCCATAATGTTTTTTGCCTGTTTGTCTCTCCTTATTTCAGGTGGTTTGTTACACCAGTATAGGGTGTCCTCTATTAGGTCCAGAGTAGTTGTTACATCATCGCATGGTAACATCCTCCTTTCTTTCCTATGCCTATGAACCAGCACTGTGTCTCATCGGTAGAGGGTTCACTTTGTGCTTGTAGGCTGTTGTTAGAATCTTTGCCGCATCAAAATACGGCAATCTTCGCCCTCTCTGTTAAGCACTCAGCATTTCTGGGTAGAAGAAGGACTGGTTGACTCAGAGTCACAATAATGTGACAGAATGAAGTATCATTTCAATGTGTTTGCTGCATGGTATTTCAGTGAGACAGCACTACAGTCTCCATAAGTGTGCACTGTTACAAGCAGACATTGTCTCGATATGACCTAGACATGAGTTGAGCGGATGTTAAACCCCAATAAAAATAAACAATTCCTATGACTTTTATTCTTGGTTCTGTAGCCGTTTCTTTTCATGTCCGATCACAATTTGTCTCTCCTTTTTACCATTATGATATGATACAAATGTAGAAAGGAGTTTATATGTCATGTTAAAACCAATCTTACTAAACATACACATCCCATTGTTAACAGTGCAGTATTGGGTAACTTGGACTCTATATTCTTAATTGCATTATATTTAGTTTCAGTTTCACCAGTAGGCTAAAAATGCCAATGATTTAGTCTTACTTTCATGCATGTCCTCCATCTGTTGTCCTTTTATAATGGCATCACTAAATTCAGAACATCAGATATAGATATAACAAATTTTCAAAATGGAAATATCTGATGATCAAAACAGATTTTCAGGAACATTTATATAGACATATGTAATCCATTAAATGTAACATTTCAAGTCTCTGTATTCATTAATGTTGGAGAAATTAGGAAAACAAATTTTGGAAAAAAAACTGAAGATGGCTGCCATTGAGGTAAGTATACACAAGTCTTATGGTGAAAGCCCTTTGTTTCTTTGATTTATTTTCAAGAGGAGAAGTAATAACAAGATTTTCAAGATGGCCGGAAGGTCAGCCATTTTTGATTTTTCAATAAACTCTATTTTTGCTCGTGCACTTTTTAAAGTCAGTCATAAGGAGTCGCTCTACAGATATTCTTTAACCAAATCTCTTACTGATTCTGAGGAGATGTTTTGTTTGTATTAAGGGCTTATTGTCAGATCAACAGCTAAGGTCATTTACGGACATGCCAGTTTTACTGGTGGAGGAAACCGGAATGCTCATTGATTCCTTTGTTTGTTTGTGTTAAGCGCTTATTGTCTGATCAACAGCTAAGGTCATTTATGGACATGCCAGTTTTACTGGTGGAGGAAACTGGAGTACCCGGAGTAAATCACCGACCTACGGCAAGTCATTGGCAACTTTCTCACACTAGCACGCCCCGGATGGGGATCCAACTAGGAGGTGAAAGGCTCTTATGAATACAAGTCGGCGACTTTAACCACTAGGCCACCGCGGCCACCTGAGAAGATGTGATAACAAGAAATCATATGGGCAGACGACAGACAACAGATGGTGCACAATGAGACTTTGATCACCTGAGCAAAGCTCAAAGTGAGTTAAAAATGAAAAAGACAAACAAGATATATTACAACAATTTTAATGACCAGGAAACCTTGCAATAAAACATGTACAACACTCAGCAATTGTTGAATCATAAAAAATAGTTATCTACCGGTAAATATTATTTAAGTACAACAGCACTTATCTTTACTTAAGTACATGCACCGCAATATGCTTCCTTAGGAACATGTTTAAAAGCACACATACATAGCACTGATATTTGTCTTTGTAAGTATGGGGGTGTTGACTCATTAACTGAAAATGACTCAATGCAGACTTATCTTAATTCTTTATAGATAAAATGACTCTTGAAATATGTTATGAGTGTAGCAAGTTTGAGCCAACGTCTGCATGGTTGTTAATTAGTTGATATATTAAAATTGAAATGCATCAAATGATGATGATACTCAACGAGGAAAATTGGTTGAAATCTGATATATAACGATGAGTGCATTAGAATCTCAATATTACATACTTATAAGTGGTTCCAATATTGCTTTAATGAATTTGTTAATATCAGAATGATTTTTGTAGTATTTAGAACTTTACAGTATTAGTAAAGCTATGACTTTGGTTTCACAAAATGTAAACTTATATACATGTATTATGTATAAAGAGAAATCAAGAAATTAAGATTTTCAATTTTTGTTTTTTATGTGAATGTGATGTTTCAGCAGCAAATAAAATGGCCCTGCAGTGACACGTGACTTAAAAATTAAAATCTTATTTTTGAATCAATGAAATATGTTGTCGGTTATTTTTCATATGGGACATATACTCCTTAATTATAATTGATGCTTCACTTTGTTGAATTTAAAAAAAAAAAAAAAAAAAACACCAAAAGATTGATTACCCTTAAGATGATTTATATATGAACTTTAAAATCATAAACATTTTTGTTGGATATAACTGTTGTACGATTTAGACATTTTGAAATGATTTTTCTACAATTCTGCTGTAGAGAATTATCTATAACAAAGATCCCGACTATTTATATAAATCAGCTGTCCCGACTTTTGTCATGACAAGACGAGAATCACCGTGCCCTACAAATGGCTTCTTGAAAAATGAAGTTGTGTGCAGGGTTGATTTAGTTCATTAGAATATCCATATTATTATACCTACTAAAGAGCAGATACAATGCTTAATAATCTGATGTTAAATTGATGTAACAAGATTTCATAGTAAGCATAAACACAAACTTTGGCAAAGCAACGACTATTACAAATGTGGTACATTAAGACAGACGTGAATTCCACCTAACAATGTAAGAACAAAAAAAAGAAAAATTTACAAACAATTACCAAATCAATTAGTAATTAAAATAATACTAACATTTAGTAACCGTCTGTGTTCTATCTATATAAGTCATGGAGTAAAAGAACTAGCAACAGTTTTAAAATAATTTTAAAGCAGTAAAATTGTTATTCAATCTCATATTAAACGAGGTACATCGATGTATTAACAGTTAACTTAATTTTCTATATGTTCAATTCCTTTCTATCTTTTGTGAAAGCCATGATATTCATAGCATTTTTAAATAATGAATGGGAGATACAAGTCCACATTCATTGCCCACCATTAAAATCATATAGTGTGAATTACCTCCCCTTCGAAATTAAAAATACTGATTTTAAAAATGAAAGTTACCCTTTTAAAAGACTGCAGTAAACTGAAGCAATGCGTTCCAAACAAACAGTTCTACTTTATACTAAGAACTTGCAGAGAATACATAGCAACAAAATCTGTAACACGCTCAACAAGACTGATTCAGTAAGTTAACAAGTAAATGATAAAAATTTATATATACAGTGTATATAATACGCAAATAAGAATTAAAAACATAAGTCCAGCTTATGTTAGACAAATATTCTTAATAAACTTACAAATAGATGCAAACCTTTAATAGTTATACTTAAATAAAGATTAAACAGTGTTATGTATTAAATTTACAACAAAAATATAGCACAATCAATCATAAAAGGCTGGCGAAGTACATGAATCATATGATGGAAAAGTATGATAACTAAAAGATCGTAATGATGAAAATAAAACACAACGACGGTAACAATAAATTAGAAAAACAACAACAATATGTTACAACTCGATTATAACAAACATTAATCATAGCACTTTTACTGAGGACAATTCTATCTTAAAACGGGATCAGTTACATTTTCTAATTTAGAATTATTCATATATTCTAAACCTTAGGAGTTTGTTGTTTAACAAAGAGTGTTGACTTTAAACTTGGTACATTTATCTTTTCCTAACTCATGGATAAAGCAAAGTACTAAGGCATGTGAAATAAGATTTATCAAATCTACTTTTGAGTTTTGAATAATCTTAAATAAAAAGAGTTTTAAATAATCTAAAATAGAATTTGTTTTACAAGAAATGGGTAACAGTATCAGATCATACATCTAAAGAACACCAAACACATTTTGTGTACACGATTCACTGAGGAACATTTAAAAGTGTGACCGAGTCTTCCTTGAGTACAACAACATTCAGAGAGCACAATCATTGTCACGAGTACAATTAACAGTAACCAGGCATATATACATAATTAAGTTAATGTTTTAAAACCTGCAGAATCAAATCATTACCAATGTCATTTTAATTTCATTGTATAACACTAAGTTCATACCACACATAATTTCTCAACGACTCATTCTATCCATTCACACACATATTATATGTATACAAGATAAATATTTTATAAATTCTCTTCTATATTTCGTATGCAAATTCAACTAATTACATTTCACCCCCTTTTGACCTATTTTGTGTGGTCAGCTTCAATGGAAGAACAACCCATTTCAATGAATTAGGGATGTGGAGGATGTTATATACAAGTGTACAAGTAAATGTGAACTAATCTTACATCTATACAAATATCAAGTGTTTATACTAATGGTGTGATACGTACCGGTATTCATTCCTGTTACATCACAGGTGCATTCAATTAATATTTACTAATTAAAAACTCAAAACATCAATATTTGTTCTGTAGCAAAAATTTAATTTAACAGTGGAATAAACAAAAATAAGTTCAACTTTAAAATTAAATTTTTTTTTTTCACTTTAACAGTAAATTGAAGTTTTCATACTTATGCCTCAAACTAATAATCTTGTCATTAGTAAATTGGAAAAACAATCTTTCAACAGTGAAAAAGGTTTTGTACCAATTAGGAACAAAAGTGCCACATGTATTCTGTAATTGTAAGCACTGTTATTGGTTTAGAATTTACTGATATCTACTGAATATAAAGCAGAATTGTTGTGACAAAATAGAAGATTCATTAATTTTTTAACACTTTGAATGTAATGAAACTAATGGAAAAGTACACACTTCTAAGACGATCAAGGCACCTAACTTTGTGATCATTGTATGACCTAAAATATATTTTCAAAAACCAACTACAGAACTGACCATTATGTTTAAACTAGATGCAACCTTAAAGGTAGAAAAACATTTTGGACTGCTCTTTTCATTAAAAATCTAAATAAATTCCTCTAAGTTATAAATCTATTGTGATCTAATAGATTTCAGTTGTCTTATATCTAACTGATTTTAATTCTTAAATGTCTAAGATTTCCAGTTTTTTAATTTCTAATTTATTTCCAGTTGTTTAATGTATAAAGTTTGATTGGTATGGAATTTTTTTTAAACTCTTTTTCGAAATACCACAGAGAACTAAATCTTAGTCTGGCTACCATTCAGAATAACAAATTCATCATCTGAATTCTATTTTTCTTCTTCTAAAAACTAAATTTTTGAATGGAAAAAATCTACAACCTATTCTAAGACTTAACACTAATCCATAACGTGTTTAGCTGTACAATGTCTTCATAGTAAACATACACAAGGGATTCATATATGGCACTTCTTGCAAACATGTTAAACTTTATGAAAATATCTATAATAACACACACTTCTTGATACATCTATAGGCTCATTTTAAAAATTCTTGATACATTGCAAAACAATTTAAGCTATTTACAATTTAAATATTTTATTAGACATAAATGTATGTTTTTTGAGTGTGGTGTTGAATACATTTCCACTCATTATTCCAAGAGATTTCAAGTGTAATACTATATTTCCTGGCTAGATATTCATCGTACAATTCTCCTTTCGTACTTGTTTATCAGTAACACTTTGTAATGATGTTATATCGTTGATTGTCCACATGAATATATTTGAGATCAGAAAAATAGATATACAAATATTGTACAGGTATATGAAGATATGGAATAACTGTAACCTATTTCTTTATGCAAAGTGCTACCTTACTGATGTAGAATCCTGAGCGTGAATCTTATAATTTAACACCCTCTTTCAGGTGTACAGCAAGTTCCCTAATCCATACTTTTTGTGTAAGTATTGTAAACAAGTAATATTTTTAATTGCTTTGAGTCAATTAAAATACAAGGAAGTGATACTTAAAAACACAAGGTATTTCTAATTGTGTGTTTGCAGGGGCACTATGTCTTACAATGGTATTATTGAACCTGGATCAAATTCAAAGATAAAGATAAAACATACCTACTTTTTTCGATAAAAAGTTTTGTGAAACATGTTAATACATAGAAACCAGCTTTAAAAAAGACATGTGAGCCGAAAAAACAAAATTAAGATGACTTAAAAATGGTCATATTACAATGTGAATAAGCTCTCAGTTGGCTAGTATTATGCAAACAATATAACTATTTGATACTTCAAAATGTGCACATATTGATACAAAAATACTGACTTTCACGCTGAAGTGTAAAGTTTTATATGATATGTTGCAAGAGAGATATTAGTCTTTCAGGCTGAAATGTAAAGTTTTATATGATATGTTGCAAGAGAGATATTAGTCTTCTTGTGTTTTTCATTCTAGCACTTGATAACAGGCACTTCTTTGTGTAAATGATGAAAGCAAAACTGACTTTCCATGTAACAGGCACTTCTTCTATCTCGGTTGCAAATTTCTTAAACAGAGATACAAGAAAATACTAAAATTCTCAACGAATTGTGCTTTGATTGAAGATTATATGAAGATACATTACACAAACTTAAAGAAGACTTTCATTTCATGTTATCTGTTTTTATCTATATATTCATGCTTAATTCATCGTTCCTTTTATTTTTATATTAAGAAACTGCTGTCATTCATTTTCTTGTACCGGAAATATTATTTTATTGTGTTTTGTTGAATTATTCATACTTTTTTGGAAGTCATACAATAATATGATGTGAAGCATTTTAATAATTCCTAATTACTGATTAATACTGGTAGATATAGTTTTAGGACTGCAAAGTAATCTCCCCTCAGCCCCAAGAGAACGTTTTTTAAGGACTGTAAAATTATCTCCCCTGAGTACTAGGGAAATTTTTAATGACTGTTAAGTTGTCTCCCCTGAGTACCAGGGAAATTTTTCCTTCAAGAAAGGTACAATTAGTTACACAGCAAATTAGTGAACTGATATATAGAGACATTAGCTCAAATTCTTTTTAAATCTAGAATGCAGAGCGGATTGTTTCTTTGTTTAATTTGGGCTTAATGTCACTTCCAGAGTATTTCACCGATATTGTGCAGAGCTGAGCCCCAATACAAGACTTCATTACTGACAATATTTGTAACCAGTAAAATTATGATTTTTGTTGGATAAGAATATACCATACAATATATAAACTGCTACTATATGTGTGTTAGCTCTCTAATAATAGGAAATTCCGTGATATTCGTGAAGGGTTTATCTATTTACACATGATATGCATTTGCATACAGAAGGTACATGTGCATTTACAGTATATAAAAATTGTTCATTAAATTCAATATGACCTTTGCCCTATGAGTCAGAAGCTTCAGTTTCAATGACTGTGTGTTTTAACACTACACAAAGAAACCCTCTTGTGCAAAACATGCAGAATGAGACAAAGTGCATTACAGGAAGATGTAAAATTGTCAGTATTGTTCTACTCATTAGTTAGGAACAGTTTTAAACACATCATATAAAGGAATTACATTCCTCGATATAATCAAAACATGATAATGTAAAAATGTACTATAGGCATACTCTACACACACTCTCACTCTCTTTCCGATTGAGTGTTACAAAAATAATGCAGTACAATTTGTGAAAGTTTGATTTAATCATGAAAATATTCAATTTATACAGGTAATCAATATTCAAAACAATAATCAGTAGCATAAAATCTTATAATACAAAAATCGTAATGGGGATGTACGTGTGATAAGGATGTACTCCACTGAAACACTAACAATGGTATCTATGTACAGGGCGTGAACTTTGATGAAGGCACATACAAGTAGGAAATAGGAGTAACCATAGTAACACAATATATGGATCCAACAGTTTCATATGAATGAAGGTCTAGGTCACAAGTCATGTGTCAAAAGTTCAACACACATAAGCCAGGGATCGTGATGAAGTTAAAGTGAAATCCTCGTCCATACGTGTGCTGTCAATAAACATATTATATAAACATTCTGTACAGTATGTATACTATGCTCTATAGAGACATATTTCTAATTCTCCTGATGATATATGAATAATACCACGTTACACATCTCTACCTCGACCTATTGTCAGGTCGCCCAGCCGTGATCTATGCGAGCACGTTTTAATAGAGGAGCGTCATAATCCATTGAATGTGAATTAGGGATTGGTGACGAATTGTTACTATGGGGATGACTCATGTGGCAAACTGGTGATAAGTGACCTTGACCCGTAGACGGAGGTCGTAACGAATGAATATTTGAGGGTGTGGTGGAATCCCGCGGAGGCGATATCGGTTCACTCTTGATGTGCATGGGTAAGCTGTGATTCATAGTGTTGATTGCTAATGGAGAGAGATGGCCAGCACCTGTACTGTTGGATCTGAAATAAAAATAACACACAGTCAAATATCTGTAAAACACACAGTCAAATATCTGTATAACACACAGTCGAATATCTGTATAACACACAGTTAAATATCTGTATAACACAGTCACATATCTGTATAACTCACAGATAAATATCTGTATAACACACAGTCAAATTTCTGTATAACACAGTCAAAAATCTGTAAAACAGAGTCAAATATCTGTATAACACACAGTCAAATATCTGTATAACACACAGTCAAATTTATGTATAACACCACTGACACTGTATAATACAAAGACCAAAACATAGATATCGAATACATTTTTGCACTGTGTGCAATGGACTTATATTTAAAATTATGAAATAGACAATATAAATGTACAATAATGATTTTAACCAGGAATGCTGTGTTCCAGCTTTTGACTGTCTTTATTAACAAAAACACTTTTCAATTAGTAATTACTGGTATTTACAATTTAATTTATAGGACGCATTGAGCTAAGAATTCTTAGTATATACACAAAACATGAAATTCCTGTAAATTTGTTTAATAATACAAGGTTAGAATTAAATTAGTATTTTGTATTAGTTCTTTGTTTGAGGGCACATTGATACTTACACGGGAGGGATATGTAAATTACTCCCAGGGGGTATTCCGGATGTGATTCCTTGTCCACTCCATTGTAAATGAGAATAATTTGACATTGGGCTCATATCGGTGTTGTTATTCATGTTATAGTCGTCTGTAAAGATAATAACGGTGTACATTATGTATTTGTTTTCAAAGTTCATGACAACACAAATTTACACACATAATGTTCATAGTGATATCTAAATTTGTTACTGACTGTGTTACTATTATATTTGGCAAACAAGTTAGCAATAGTGAAACTAAATCAATTAGTTTAAAAAAGACCCGTACTTCATTCCTCAGACACTTCAAATTGTTTTAGCTGCAAATCTACTTGGTAAATGTAATGAAAAATATCCAGTGGTTCCAACCTGGCAAATATTTTTCTTTTTGATTCAATACAAAATTGAAAATTAATTTCCTTGATTTTACACATGTTTACAACTGAGAAAAGTATCATGATTAATCAAATGGGCATAAATTGTGCAAGTTACATTTCAATCATATTTGTTCACAATTTTTCAGTAATAAAGTAATTTACTGTAAGGTTTGTTAGAGTTATTCCCCTTTGTACATTAACTCTTCTGGAGGATGTGTGCCATTTCAACAAAAATATAAGATTTTACTTACTATGGTAGGAAGTCGGATTGGGGGACGGATAGTTAGAGGCTTGTATACTCGGTGTCGTAAGGGAAACAGCAGGAGGGTTCATATTCGAGTTGGGTGTCCGTGATTGAGGCTACAAGAAGAATTTCGAGAACATTAGCAATCAGACAACCAAATAAAAATAAAATTTGCAATTCAGTAACAATCTTGCAAGAAAATTTTGTTTTGAAAAAGATGCAGTCTACACTTTAGCAATCAGACAAATGAATTTTAGCAAAATTTACAATTAAGTAAAAAAAGATCAAACTTGCAAAAAAGTTTAAGTTTTGGAAAAAATGCAGTCAGGAATTTTTGCAGAATTATTGTTATTTTAATTATTGAACACAATGAATTATGATTGTATAGAAAAGGTGCTATTTTAACAACACACAAACTTAAATACAGTCTGGGTGAACTTTTCCTAAGAGTTCTTTTAAATGTTATGTTTGACATTAAATCTGGTGTTGCTACATGGTATACATCTTGTTACATTGTCACTTACATCGGGGCTCATCATGTCTGCTCTGTTATTCATGATGGGTCTGACATTGTGTTGGCCGCGGGAAGGTGGGGATTGTCGTGACATCACTTTGTTTCCCATGGCGCCTGGCGAAGGGCAAGGTGATCGGTGATGATATCCGTTAGCTGGCGAACTCACGTTCATGTCAACCATTCCACCTACATAAATTATCAGGTAATAATTATACACATCATGATAAATACATGACGAAACCACAATCTTTTAAGTTAAAAACATCCTCATTAAAATTCATTGTAGCTATATTAAGGCGTACATAACATATAAATCCTAAAAATATCTATTTCCACGAGTCAAGTTTTTAATCTCTTATCAAAGCTTGAATTCCTGTCACATCGATGTACCAGGTGACTTTACAAGCAATTCAGTTATGGACAAGTTAAAAGTTAATGAACTACCTACTCAAATTGAGTTTTGTTTGCATTTTATTTTAGTTACTAATGTAATTAATATTACTGTTGCTCCGAAAATCAATTCTCAAGTTTAAAGTTAGTTTGATTTTTTTAAGCAAATTAACATGTAAACAGTTGACGTCATTCTGTGTTTTCAGTATTACATTGACATTTTGTTCTTTCAAAGCTCGAATTCATTACATTTAATTGCCTCAAATAAGTTAATTAATTACATAACACAACAAAATCAGCACTGCTATATAACATGGAAAGTGCTCTTGTCATTGCTTGCTTATCTAAATATTTCAACAAAATTGAATTAAAAACAGTGAATTCTCTTTACAATGACATTCATTACAACAGTAAATTTGGTACAATGAAAATAAGTTTGGAACAAAAACACCAAAATGATACCCGGTATAATTTTGATCCATTGCAATGGTAAGTCTTATACAAAGACAAAAAAAACTCAATAACAAACAAAGTCTTCGTGAAGAGATTCCACTGTAGTCTCTTTTAAGGAGCCAAAATTTATTTACCTGTAGAGTTTGGTCTGGGGCTGCTGTTGGGGTGTTGCACTGGGGGCTGTAGAAGGTTTGGGTTACTGTTAGGGTTTGGCGATAGTACGTGTCCTGGGTGGCTTTGGGGAATCGGTGATTGGCTCATGTAAGGAGAGTTATGTAGTGGCATTCCAGCTGATACTCCTGGCATACCAGGGCTCGGGTATGGCGACAATCCATGCTGCTGTTGATTAAAAAACAAAATCTTAATACGACATCAAACTACAAATGTGCAGGTCTAAAAATGGCTTGCATTAAAGCACTTTCCAGTTTCTGGTTTTTAAAGGTCGGCATATCTACTTTGCTTCCATCTTTGAAAGGGGATGTAATTTATTAGCTAAAGTCTATGTACTAGGAGTGTTCTCAGACTTGGCTACACATTTAGAGACACATTGGCATGAAATGGTGCTTCTTAGGTAATCAATGAATCAAGCATCCAAGTACATTTGTGCTTTTGAAGCACTGAGAATAATACATCTGATACGACAAACTTTATCACTGTAATCTCATGTAATGTTATCTATTATAATTTATTCCATAGACAAAAGAGAAATACATAATGGTACATATACTGAAGATAAAAGTCTTAACTGTGAAAGACTTTCTCTTTGTGTAGTAAATCAGTATGATCAGGAATAGTATGGAAATCAGATTTGAGTTTATTTGACATTATCTTTTGTCATTTTCGTGAATAATTAATTAATTTTTGTTCTTTTGATTTTTCACGGACAAGTTGAAACCATACCCAAAGTACAGTACGACATAATTCAAGATTTTTTTTTTAGCAAATTTAATTTCTAATGCCACGATACTTAAATATACCAGTGGTTTTCAAATACTGTGACATTTATGCTTTGGAGAAAGAAATTTTAGTTGCAGTGATTTAATTAAGTATGCAATATCCCTCTATGCCGAGATGAATATACCAGAATCGGTTAACCCGAGTTAAATATTGTTAAAGTAATGCTGTGGACAAAGAAATATAATATGAAAGGGGCAATAACTCTGGCAAAAAAAGTCAGAGTGGTGTCACTTTAGTATGTGACATTCAATCATATCATGATGTACATGTACATAAACATTTTTGCTCCACTATGTCAATAAATAATTTATAAGAGAAAAAGGAGCAGTAACTCTGGCAAATAAGTTGCAGTGACGTCGTTATAAAATATGACAATCCATCTTAACATGATGCATGTTTTATTTGGTTAACCTACCTGAATTATTGTTGAAGTTATGCTCAGGGTAAAAACATTTTTTTACAAGAGAAGGGGCAGTAACTCTGGCAAAAAGTCACAATGATGTCATTATAAAATGCCAGACTCCATAATGCATGAGTTTACGTAATTTGGTTAACCTATGTTAAATATTATTGAAGTTATGCTCCGAACAAACTATGTACAAGAAATGGGTAGATAGTTGACCTTGACCTTAAAATCCAAAGTTATATGAAACTCCATTTTTGGGTGATGCATGCATGTTCATGAAGATGCCTAAAGATGTCTTAAAAGACAAAGAAGTTATTTAGCATGGACAAAAATGTATTACATTAAGAACCAGTATCTATGAAGGGGTGACATAATAACAAATTGCAAACTCACTTCAAGCTAACTACTGCACATGCAAGTCACATTTAGAATTTTAAGACTTGACAAACACTTATAAAAAACACTGGTCCATATATCATCACATATAAATAACTATGCCGACACAATTCAACAGGACTATGTCAATTTTTTTTAAAGATTTAAAAAACATTTTCACAGAACACTTGAACAGCTTGTTTTTTCCGAACCCACACATGTAGAAT
>JAUMGZ010189577.1:0-13348 GCA_032359645.1 Pododesmus macrochisma
TTTAGATCTGTGCTCTAGCCAAGTATATATATATATATACAAACTACAGTCAAACCTGCCTTATAGGCCACCTCTTTTTAACAACCATCTGTCTCTAGTCTAAAGGCCAGAATTTTTAGATCCCTTTTCTTCATATTTCAAGTAAGTTGAACCTGTATTAAAAGGTCATCTTTCTAAAAAGGCCACTTTTCTTGGTTCTCTTGAGTGGTCTTTAAAGACAGGTTTAACTGTACTTCCTTTCAGTTTGTTTGTCATATTGTAGTGTAGGGAACATTGGCTTGTGGTGATGGTTATAAAATGGCTTCTCTAGTTGCCATAGTAGCTCAGTGGTTAGCTTCCCTTTGTGGGTGGAAGGTTTAATTTAGGGTTCAGTCCCTGGCTGGCCAAACATAAGATGTTACAATTGTATGAGGTTCTTGCTCCCTGCTATGCACTCAGCATTTCTTGGTAGTATAAGGACTGGTTAGCTCCATGTTAAGATAATGTGAATAAGTGAAATATCATTTCATTGAGTCTGCAGCGTATTATATTTTAGTGCGCCAAGTCGCCCCCAAAATAATGAGACTCCATTTTTTAAAACTAAAATTCTGACCATTCACGCACAATGTCCCTTATGAAAAAATTCTTATTTTCCCTATTCATTCTTAATAAAACATGATATATCTCCCACATGAAATCAACAAACCTCCCCCATTTGAAGATTTCAAGGTTAGCATTTAATATGAAGCAGTCGACACCGTCTTAGTATTACCTAGACATGTGTTGAAGGGATGTTAATTAAATCCCGCAATAAACAAACAAACTCTTAATTTTCCACAAGTTTATGTAGCTAAATTTGACAAAAGCTGCATTTAAATTTCATAGACTATAATTATAATTTGAGCATCAAGACTCGGGCTGAAAATGCAAATTTCACCAACCTATATATATATATGTACAGGTACAATTATTGTATGAAAGATGAGTCTTAATTGTTATGATATTTTTTAGCATGGTTGTATTTAAATCATGAGGTCTTTATTTTTGTACGCCAAAAGTCATAATTTTTTTCAAGAGTTTTCAATATCAATTAATATATATAATGTCTTCTGTTTTATAGATAAGCTACACAAATATTGAGGAGACCCCTAGGGGACAGGAACTGTTACTAAAAATCTACAACTTTAGGTTCTCTCCAGAAAATGATCCTGGTAAGTAGTAAAAGCTTATATAAATATCATACAAATTTACATACAATAAATATTACATGTTTTCAGACAACATACATTAATTTGTCATATTGAGAGTTATTGTGTCAGTCTCATGATCAGTTGCAATCACAATGATAATGTGTGTGGATAAGGGGAGGTAACTCTATATAATTACATTGCGTTGAAATCAAGAACTCTTGTGTCAAATGGCCTGTTTTTAGGATGTTTTCTGCCAAGATGGCAATACAGATGGAATCAAGCAAGCAGGTTTTTTTTTTATATTTACCATTAACCAAAGCAGACTAAAAGCGAAGATATCCCTCAGTTTCTTTATTCATTTTAAGTATGGCTAATAATTTCAATTGCTTTCCTTGATGTAAAAATACAGACGCATCTAAAACAATTATTTTGCATATTAAATCACATTAAGGCCTTGCTGAATTGTTTCTATGTGACAATGTACATTAATTATACATGAATTATGGTTCTTTTTTCAGGTG
This sequence comes from Pododesmus macrochisma, assembly GCA_032359645.1. NCBI lineage: Eukaryota > Metazoa > Mollusca > Bivalvia > Pectinida > Anomiidae > Pododesmus > Pododesmus macrochisma. The sequence goes on from JAUMGZ010189577.1 coordinate 1,691, forward strand.
TAGCAGGTCATGATTTTGATCTCTCAAAATGGTAAGTAATTGTAACCATGGTAACGTACTGTGTTAAATTAGGGCTGTTCCAGAATTAACCATACGGGAGGGTTGGGAGGCACTTTTTCAGATGCCCCACCAACCATAGAATATTAAAACTGACTTAATATAAGGAATGGTAGGCAGATCTGAATTGAACCTCACCATCCATAATATATTAATTCAGGTGCCTCCCACCCCTCCCATATATGGTTAACTCTGGAACACTTAACACTAACAGCACACTCATTGCATCTTAAATTTTATACATCTCTTGCAATAATCAGATCACAATACATGTATATATAAATTTGTTATGGAGAAATTTAATATTTTTAAATAAAATTACTAGTTTTATTTATTTTGTTTACGGTTTGTTTTGAAGGTTTTCTTTTGTTATCACTAAAAATGGGGAAATCCTGCGAGTGTATCACCCTAAGGAAGAAGACGAAGTGATTGCCATTAAGAAAGGCTTTGCTGCACTGTTGGCAGGCAAACTTCATGATGCCAAAGAGGTACTTTTAAAAAGATTTACTCACTCGGCATATATTTTCTTGATTAATTAAATTATACAATATTGGAATCATAAAAGAAAGGAATTGAAAAAGTTGATGTGGTCAACCATTAGCAGTAGATCTGATGTGTTGAGACACGTTTGTATGACAGCTTTATCTGACTTGAAGCACATTTGAATTTGCTACATAATCTGACAGCATTTTAAATTGGACAGTACTGTTTTTCTTTTTGTCACATATCTGTGATGTATGGTAATCACTAAAAGTACATGTATACTTAAACTTATCACTGACTCTGAAACTTGCATCTTAATTTCTTCCAAAACTGGATGACTGAATAGCTGGAAATTTTGAAGTTGAATTAATAAGTATTCAACTTCTGTGAAAACTTGTTGACTAATTTTTGAAAAATTCAGCAATTTCTCAAAAACATTTACGCATTCATCCCTGGATTTTGACAGTAGACAGTGCAATTCTTTGTTTTGGAAGAGTCTAAATTGGACTTTAAGGGTCAATGGATTAATAGAGTTTATGAAATTCCAATCAAAATTGTGATTTATTGTGTTTACATATATGTTCTATCCTCACTTCAGATTCCAGGCCATCACATTCATGAGACGGGAGGATGGGAGTATGAAGCACAAGAAAATGGACATGAAGGTTTGTATCATCTTTTACTCAGTTACCCCTGGATTTTGACAGTTGACTGTGCATTTCACTGTTTTGGAAGGGTCTAAATGTGACTTTAGGGGTCAATGGGTTAAAGTTCTTTCTAGCACATCTTCTGAATTGAGACCCAAACATACCATATTCAACTCAATAATGTGGGGCGCTTAAAAAATTAGAAAAAGTAGAGGGACTGCTTATTATATTTTAGGACGATATTACGAGTCCAAACACTGTGAATTAATGTACTGCAATGCTATCCCTTAATGGATCTGATAGCTATCATACAGAACTGTAGGTGCTTGAAAAGGTGAGAGGGAGGCGCTTATATAGGGACATGGGCACTTATTAGGTTAATACGGTACTCTTCCTGTTGAAATTTAACTTTTATTGACTAAAATGAATTGTTTTAATATCTTCTGCTTCTGCTGGAGATAGGCACCAGAGGACTTGTTCAAAGTGTTATAACATTGTTTCTTTATTATATAAATGCACTATTAAAAGAAAAATGTTTTATCAACCCTGGCATCCCACCAAAATCAACGGCCAAAAAAAATTAATACTGTGTTTCCGCTAACGGTAGGTAGGTAGGCAAATATTTTTATTTTACTTTGAATTTTTACATAGGTAATATAGACACAGAGGTTCTGACTTTAACAGTGCTTGTCTGAAATTGGCATAAAAACTTTTCGGGTAAGCACTAAAAAATAGGGTCGGTTGGGTTAGCGGAAACACAGGTATTTTTTCTTTTGGCCTATTGTTCAAGTATCTTTCTTGATCAGAAATGACAAACAGGTGTTATATTCACAAGAAGTATATTAATCAATAAAATGAAATAGCTGATTGAAGAGGACCTATTCTGCATATTGTCAAAAAAGCAATGTACCCAATTTAAACTTGACCATATTCTCTTGACTTGAGACTTGACAGTGCTAGTTCTCAAATATGTTTGATACCAGAGTTTGTTTGATAAAAAGATCATCAACTTAGCTACTTTGACATTTCAGAGAATTATAACTTTATTTGTGATTTTAATACGATGAATTTGTACCTTTCTAGGTCCCCACAATGCAACATACACCATCATTCCGACTAATGAGGGTCATATGTTTAAGAAGATCCGACACGGACATCCTGTACCTAATGCCAAGAGCAATTATGTCAAGGTAACAAACATATTATCCACAAATGTTTTTACATATATTTAAAAGTTTAATTTGACAATTACAGAAGTGCAAAGTGACTAGTGAAATATTTTTATTTACAAAAGTTTTATTTATTTTATATTTAAACTTTAATTCAAATTTGGTTGTTTCAGAAGTGTTAATAGATATTTAGAACAATGCTGAATGTTTTTGAATTTTTGGAACTTCAGATTTATAATACTGAGTTATATGATGAACTATTATTATTTGTTTGCAGTAAAGATGGTTCATTTTAACTGATTTTGCAATACATTTTAACATGTTTTATCTATTTATAGACAATGCATTATAACAATGATCTGGGTACCATTCATTCTGTTCTTATTGAGGAGGACTTCACATCCCCCACTTATACAAATGAGTAAGTTTTTTTATGAAATATAATTAACTGTACATTTTTTAATTAATAGTACAAAGTAATTTGTTTTCGTGGTATATTTTTTTGCAGTCATTTTTAACAGGTGTGAATCAATAAATAAGTTTGTTTATAGAATTTAGTTGGCAATTTTTTTAAACTTCTTTTCACATAAATACAGTTCTCAGAAGGTGGTCTAAGTCATTGTTCCTAAGAATAGAATTTCAATGATCCATTTGAACTTTATTTAACTTTTGTTTGAATTGTTTTATTGTGTTCATCAGTCACCAATGATGTTTGTGTTATCTATTGTGTTCAGTCACCAATGATGTTTGTGATATGTTTACAGCTTTGATCCACATCAGGGAATGAGAAAAATCAAAGCAGTTAATGAGTTCAGTTCAATGGGTAAGTTCTCGTGACATTTTATAAGAAAAAAAATTCTACTGTAGAATTAGAAAATTTCGTTGTGGTTTTAATTTCGTTTATTTAGTTGTTGTAAATGATCAAGGAAATTAAAACATGACGAAATTTTTCACATATCTTCTAAAAAGAACATATTAAGTATTTTCAACGAAATTTTATGTCAACGAAATTACTTTATTTTCAAAACAATGAAATTTTAGCCCAACGAATATTTCTGATTCAACAGTATTCTACAAAATCTAACCCTGCAGTGATTCAATTTGTTCAGTTATTTTTTGAGGCATTTTTAGATTCTTCTAAAATTTCTATTTCAATTTATGTATTTACTACAACAGAGTTTCCAGATATGGTCGCTATATGTCAAGGTCACCTGAAATTCCTTACAAGGTACCAATCAAAAGATGTTCTACCAAAGCCTGATGCTGGCATGCTTGTCGGTAATATCCACATAACAACGGTAAGTGTTGCTATAACAACCCAAACATTATACAAACACATAATTCTTAGTGAAATACATTCCATGTACAGTTCTCCATACCAACAAACATTAATGGCTTGTGTTACCAAACTACATTCCAAAAATATTGGGGCATTGGTAACTCTTGCTATTAAATGCACATCCCAAACAGTACCTCTCAATGACATTTAAAATGTAAATTTCTATTAACGATGTAGCATGTTTAATTTATAAAATGTTAATGAGGTTTAAAATGCAGGGAATAATGACCAGTGCTTTGACTGGAAGATCATAGATAAAACAGACCCAGAGTGACAGTGGAGAAATAAATACAGACAACTTTTGGTGTGTTGTCTTGTGTCTGGTACTGATGAAGACTGTATTGATAGTAGAGTTGTTCATGTTGCCTCTTCCCTTCCTTCTCGATCTCTAAGTTTTTTTTTCTTCTTTGTTGTGATAATGATGTTCAACCCCAAAAACAAAGAATCTAAAACGAAATGAAAGATTACAGTGGTATGTATACAGGGATTAATCTAGGTTTTGGGGAAAGTGCCCTTTTGGTAAAAAGGGGAATTTTTCCCTACTTTGGGGAAAAATGCACAACCTGACTGTCTTGTATGTGAATGTAAGATATTCATGTGTACTAGCTGTTATAACGCAGAATAAAGTCAGTATCTTGAGACTTCCCTTGGCAACTTTGTCATGTTTTGCCTAATTAAGACTTTTTATTATTTGTTCGCTTGTCGTGAAACTTTAATAAAAATATTATTCGAAATAAATAAAGCATTAGAAATAAAAAAAAGAAAGTAAGAATTGATTAAAAAATAACTTAGACAAATATAATACATTGTATGTGTAATCATATTCTATTCATGTTTATCTATTCTTAAGCTAATTTCTAGAAAGAGTGTGTCTTGTTATATATATTAACTAATTTAAAACTTCAAACCTTATTTGTTGATCTGAAATTTTAATTCAAGTACATTATTTTTCTTCTATATACCAGTAATGTTTCAAAATAAACCAACAAAGTCGATTTATTAAAATGTGTTACCGAACTTTAAATTTGTATATTTATTTTGATATTATGTTGTTGGCGCACATACTCCTTCCTTCAATTGTCTCGACAATATTCACACAGAATTCAGAAGTAACAGTATCAATGTCACATTCACATTTTTCCTCACTCAGATATTTTGAATGTGTTAATATCATTTCATGTGTAAATTAATCATAATTTTTCTCCACAAACTCTACTTTTACACTGTAAACACATCTTTATTGTAACAGTTAATAAGTCGAAATATGCAAACAATCACCAAAGAAGCAGTACCAGCATGACGTGCAATCAAGTTGACAAACCTGTCAGTCAACCAACATTAATCACAGAAGTTTGCATTTATGCTGTAACTGTTACGTACACGCAAGCATATCTTAGTCCTCATTTATGTGTTGTGTAATAATCCACTCAGAAATTTAATTAGCTTTGCAATAATAAACACCTGAAGACGGATAGGTTTATCTGGAGACGATTTTGTCAGGTGTATACATAGCACATTACTACCGGTCGAGGTGGCTTACGTAAATAAGTTACCTTCCCTTTCCTACTACTTTATACCAGTGAATTATATACTCATTTACTTCACTGTTTATACACAGATAGGTCTTGCACCAAATATCATGCAAAAAGTATTTTCATGCGCCAATTTTCAAGCAAAATTAACCAATGCACAAATGGCAATCAACAGCAGTAACACTGAAGGCATTTTTAAGATTTTGAAATATCTATTTTGCCGAAAAAGGGGTATTTTGAGGGGGAAATAGGGGGAATTAGGTGCCTTTTCTTTGAGGGAAAAGGGGGAATTAGGTGCCTTTTCTTTGAGGGGAAAGTGCCGTTAAACGGCAGCAAAATAAAGCTAGATTGGTCCCTGGTATGTATTGTATTGCATTATGTGAAATATGAATAATGATGGTCTTTGTGTAAATGGGTAAGTCAGGTTCTTCTTCTCCTGTTGTGCCCCCCAATTGTCTGGGGCAATTAAAATATATAGAAAAAGTATCGAAAAATGTATCAAATGAATTAACTTTTTTTTTCTTATATTGTAAAAGGTGGATCGCAGAAAGAGAAAGATCCGGTTTGTGGATGCACTACAACAGATAAGAGGGAATCTAACATGCATGAGAAATCAGCCAGATCAAGGTATTGCCAGCTATATTTTATCCTGATTGGTCATTCTTTTTTTCAGTTTGTTTACTAGATAACTCGTGAGTAGTTTGTTTATTAGATAACTCGTGAGTAGTTTGTTTACTAGATAACTTGTGAGTATTTTGTTGTTTAATTCAGGTTCTCCTCAGCTGACTCGTTGCTGGCTGGCCATAATTGATATCATGAAAGAGCTACCAGATTCCAATATTACCAGTATTGCTAACCTATACTTTGCAGAAAATATTCCACTGTAAGTCATAATCTCTACAAGGATTTAACTCAATTTATCACAGAATTGCACTATTTTTTAAACAACTTCTATAACCTCCATATAACGAAACAAAGAGACTTCTTTTCTGATATCAAAGGTAAAATATCCTTAAGTAACTGAAAGCTTTTTCCTTAAAAATACAACCTAATAGATATTTATTTAGACTTAATGATTATGTTAAAGATTACAACCGAAAGTCACTTCCATATAATGAAACAAAGAAATTTTTTTTCTAATGTTAAAGGTAAAAATACCCTTAAGTAACTGAAAGCTTGTTCTTGAAAGTTTCAGGCAAGACAACCTGATAAATATTTGTTTTGGATTTATGATGTTTATAAAGAAGTTATACAGAAGTTAATTTCTTTAAAAAGTAACGATGTTCAATATCAAACAATATCTTGTATCACAAGATCTCAAAGAAAACTGTATCACATTATCTCGAAGAAAACTACATCACAAGATCTTAAAGAAAACTGTATCACATAATCTCGGAGAAAACTACATCACATGATCTCAAAGAAAACTACATCACATGATCACAAAGAAAATGACATCACATGATCTTAAAGAAAACTGTATCACATGATCTCAAAGGAAACAGTACTATATCACATGACCACAAAGAAAACTACATCACATGACCTAAATAAAAACGGTATCAAATGACATCAAGTACACAGTATTGATATAGACATTTTCAAGGTGTGTTAAATTAATTGTATTTTTTCACCAGAATCAGCAAATATCAGTCTGACATTGAGGCCATGCTTGACGTGTTTGGTGGACTCTCAACGGAACTATCACAAGAAATATTGGCAGAAAAAGTTCTTCTCGCAAAGAAACCCAATCATAGACTCATACAACGTTTACTGGTCCACATTGTAGGAATGGATAAGTCACCTAGTGAAGTAAGTAAAATGTGAAACACGGTCTTGGAGGGGAGTGCTATGTAGGAATGGATGAGTCTCCTAGTGAAGTAAGTTAAATGTGAAACACGGTCTTGGAGGGAAGTGCTATGTAGGAATGGATGAGTCTCCTAGTGAAGTAAGTAAAATGTGAAACACGGTCTTGGAGGGGAGGGGAGTGCTATAACTGATTTCCATTTGTATGGACAAATCTAGCCCCCGTTTCACACATATGCTAAGTGCAGTTCTTAGTCCTAAATCAATTCCCGAGAATTACAACCCTGTGTTTAGTACACCAAGAGAAAAATGATATAACATGATTGAAATATTTACTTTGATTGCTATTATAAGTCTATGAATAATAGATAAGAATTAAAAAGACAAACTTGTTTAAAATTGTGAAGACAAAACCGAAAAATTTCATACCAATGAAAATAATGGAAACTCAAGCACATTTGATGTGCACAGTGTACAGTTATGTGTAACTATTTTTGGCATAAGATGTTTAGAATTAAAGACAAATTTGAAGCTGAAGCCTCAGATATGGTAAATCTTAATTCTTTCACAAGGTATGTGCATGCAAACACCATGTTATGAGTTTAAATTGTAAAAAAAAAACAAAAAAGGAGGGATAGCTATAGGATTGAAAGAAATATTATATCCTTAAATTAGCTATAGCAGCCTCCACAAACCAGCTATAGCAGCCTCAACAAACCAGCTATAACAGCCTTAACAAAACTGCTTTAGAATAGATAACAAATAAGAACAATTTCACAACAAATCTCATGACTAGTTTTAGGAACATCTTTTATTTATTTTCAGCCAATTCTCAAGGCCATGGAAGATTACGTTTTCAACGGTTGGAAATTTCCAAAATCGTATCGGAACAAGGATACCTATCACAGGACCATGTTAGCACTTGGGTCTGTGTCTCACAAACTCACTAAGGAAGGCTTCAAAGACAGAGCCCTTTGGCTCATGAACAAGATTCATGATATGGTTGGAATTCATGGTGGGTTTTTACTTGACTTTACTGCAAAATGTACACATAACTTTTGAGTTTTGTATATATCAACTGATCAATGCACAAAACCTTTCAGAGGTTATTCAAATCTTGATACTTAACCAAAAATCAAAGTTTGAAAAGATCGGTCTTGTTTGTTTTATTAATTGGGGCTTAACATCACCTCGAAAATATTTCACAAATATCATGACAAATAATAATGCTGTATCTCATGTGATACATCAAGTTGAAGAGCTGGAAGTCTTTCACCTTAAGTTTATTGGTCTCCTACAAGTGAAACTGGAAGAGGCTAGATTTTAGGTTCCCTCTATGTCTGTCTGTTCCATATTCTTTTTCTTGAACAATCTTAACTTCTATGATGAAGCAGGACCAAACCTGCTTTTGTAGACCATGATGAGATGAAGCAGTGTCATGCACTAGAATTAGGTACCTTGACCCACATTTTGACTTTTATAAGACATCAAATGAAAGCCTTGTCCAGGGCATATCTGATTGGACTGTAAGAAACACATCTAGCCCATAATGAGTTTCAATACAAAATCTGGTAAGTAAAAATTAAGTACATGTATGTGTAAATTTAATCTTGGCCATTTGCCCTGGTTTGTTTTTACTGCCTTTAAGAGAGTTGTTGAAATTTTAGATCCATGGAATTTCCGAGCAAAGCGAGATGCAATGACAGAGCAAGAGATTGAAGATTACGACACTCATAAGGTCATACTACTAGAAACCCTTGGTAACGCTCGTCTGGACGAGTCCTTTATCTTCATCATGTCTCACATCAACACCACGAATGCTCCCTGGATTAAACGTGCCGGTTGCCATGCCCTGAGAAAGTATGAGCATCACGCAGTAAGTATTGTTTGATGATGTTTTTGCACAAGTGTCAGCACCATGAGGTTAATTTTATGTCCTGATTTGCCAATGTTTTTGTTACCATTTGTAACAGTCAGAAATTATTTATTTGACTTAAAATGTGTCAGGTTATGGTGTGAGTTTTGCCATTCAGACAAAAAAGAAATGAGATTAATGTATATTTATTAAATAGTAGCTAATAGGAACTTAAATTTTTTTTGTAAAAGTTTCTTAATAACTTGCACCAAAATTAAACATGTAAATTGACTGGTCCGCCTTATGTTCCCTTAAAGCATAATACAGTTAAACCAGCCTTAAAAGCCACCTCTTTTTAACAACAACCTGTATTTAAAAGCCACCTTCTGTAAAGGTCATTTTCTTGGTTCCCTTGAGTGGTCTTTTAAGACAGGTTTGATTGTAACTTCTGAAGGATTCCATAATATAACTACTGCAAAGTGCATATATATTGTGCGGTTGTTTATTATTCGCCATTTCATAACAAAGCACAAATTCAAAGCAACAGCGATTTATCATTTGCTTTACAACAGTATAGCAAAAAGAACTCTATGTTGTGTAAAGGTCAAACAGCAAGGTCAAAACCCAGTGAATGTGCTTCACTTTTTAAAACACGAGAGTTCAACCACCATAAAGTTTGCAACACTTTACAGTTATGTTGTTGAGAGCACTTATAAATGTGAGTGCTTGTTTTGTTCAATTGTCTTGTTGTTGAGAGCACTTGTTAATGTGAGTGCTTGTTTTGTTCAATTGTTTCTGCTGTTGAGAGCACTTATAAATGTGAGTGCTTGTTTTGTTCAATTGTTCCTGCTGTTGAGAGCAATTATAAATGTGAGTGCTTGTTTTGTTCAATTGTTCCTGTAAGTGACTTAAAACTCAATTCATTTATGTTGAAATTGATAATTGTTTGTTTTGTTTTAGGCGGCTAACTTACTGCTGAGCAGGGCAGTAATGGATGAGGATGAAAATGTACGTTATGAAGCCCTGCTTCTGTATCAAGCCCATCCCAAAGGATCTATGGTTAGCCCTCAGGATATCAAGTAAGGCCTTAATTGCCCAAATAGATATAACTGTATTCGACCTTATAAGGGCGCTTAAAACAGACCTGTTTATATCTACGGATTGTTCATATTTTGTAGGGATTTGACTCAAAAATTACGCAATACGAATGTGTTCTACGGATGACATTATAACAGCTAAAATATAAAATTAATTGGCAAAAAACAATAATGTGTTGTGTAACTTGCCTCAGTTTTTAAGAAATCTCCTTGAAATCAGGATGAGACCCCAGTAGAAGTTGTGATACTTTAAAACTATATTATTATATTCCATTGTTTCTTCAGATTAAATCATTACTATATTCCATTGTTTCTTCAGATTAAATCATTACTATATTCCATTGTTTCTTCAGAGTAAATTATTTTTATATTCCACTGTTTCTTCAGAAAAAATCATTATTCAATTTCCAATGTTTTTTCAGAATAAAACAGTAATATATTCCATTGATTATTCAGAATAAATCAAGGTATTCCATTGTTGCTTCAGAATAAATCCTTATTATATTCCATTGATTCTTCAGGGTAAATCCTTAATATATTCCATTGTTTCTTCAGAGTAAATCATTATTATATTCCATTGTTTCTTCAGAGTAAATCATTATTATATTCCATTGTTTCTTCAGAGTAAATCATGGTATTCCATTGTTTCTTCAGAGTAAATCATATTCCATTGTTTCTTCAGAGTAAATCGTGATAACAAGACCAGTATGATTGTTGACCCATACTCTGCTGGGATATACGATATTGTACCACATCATCGACAGAAGAGAGGCTTCTGGGAAGGATTTGCATTTCGACTAGAGGCTCCCTCTGTTGACTGGAGGAAGATACTTGGCTCAAAGAAGATTGGAGCATCCTTTGGTATCATTATGGCCAACATGTTGGACCTTAAAATAGGTAAAAAAGAAATCTGTTTGGTATGACCAAAAAGAAGTTCAGATTTGCAAAATTTTATGGTTAAGACCTCAGTCTATGGAATTTTAAAACTATTGCTTTTTATTATCCCGCAAAAGGGTTTTATTATCTCAATGGTTTTTGCAGGGTTTGTACAAGCGTGTTAAGTCATTGAATTTGGGTTTCAGAATTCTGCATGATCCCTGTCCTGGCTCATAGTAGTGAAAAGAACAATGTAAATATTTTCAATAATTTTTTGTTTTGAAGATGTTAACATTACCGACAGTAACATATACCATGTATCTTATGATGTTTGTTGTCATTTTACAGCACCTTTGAGTGGCCATGTAAAACTAGTCGTACACAATGAAGCCTACGCTATAATACATCTTGGAATGTTGAATAAGAACCTGGAGTTCTTCGTTGCCAGAGTTTGCTTTAAAGGGGGCACTTCTTACAACTTCAATTTACTTCAGGTAAATATATATGTGTATGGAGAAATCAAGAAATATGCATATTATTAAGGCCATACAAAGTTAATCATTAGTTTCTCAGGCCATTTTTCCAGAAAATGATGAGGGAGGGAGGACTTTTTTTTCTTTTTTGGCCTTCACAAAAGAGATGAGGGAGGGACTTTTTTTTTACCGTCTAAAAAAATTTGATGAGGGAGGGTACTTTTTCATTTTTACCTTCTTCAAAAACTTGATGAGGGTATTTTTTATTTTGCGTTCACATAATTTATATACTAAAAATATGTATTAAAATTTAAATGCTGTTTT
>JAUMGZ010189588.1:0-24252 GCA_032359645.1 Pododesmus macrochisma
GATAACACACTGCACAACGGTGTGGTAACACGCAAATTATGTGAGAAAGAGAAATCTCACACGGGTTAAAACACGGGGAAAACTCTATCACAGGTGTAAGAAAGAGAAATCTCACACGGGTTAAAACACAGGAAAACTCTATCACAGGTGTAAGAAAAAATGTTTCATATTTTTGTAGATACATTGATCTACCAGTTGTGACACACCTGAGACTGACGACTTCACTCAGTACAAACACCACTATAACAGCGCATGGTATCCTCCAAGACCTTGGGTAGTTTAATACGGATTGTTGTAAGAATGCTGCCATGTTCACATGCAGTTTTTTCTTTATGATGTTGCACCCAATCTCCAAACAGAGGCTCCCTTCCGGTTGGTCGGATATCACTGAAATACTGTAAAGAAGCGAAAGTAGAGCCTCTGTTTGGAGATTGTGTTGCACCGTGACTTGATATCATGGCTAAAGGCTTTCTGACACTCACTGTATTGGTCATACAGGACACTAGTACCAAACAAAACCATACAACATCATACTAAATTAAGAAGTATTGTCATGCTTAAATTGAGTTCGACCAAGATGGGAAGTAGGATCAGCTTGTATTTCTGCACGCCGCATCGGTCCAAACACATCAGTTTAAGTAATGCCAACGCACCATTCAAGCCACACACGCATCTCATACTCTGAAAGAGAGGCTACTTTTGGGACACGTAACTTTTGGACCTTTGTTTTTACCATGCACCTGTCCAGCACGGTTTATGTGTGACGTTGACACTATATAAGTTTAAATTTCATTGTTTCACAAGCTGCATTTTAACTTTGTTTATTCAACTCTTTTGTTTTGGGTCAAAATTGCATATTTTTGAAATAGTTCAATGTTTTCAACATTTGTACAAATGTTCATCCCATTGGTGTTTCTTTTCCATAGGCGTAGCTTGCACTGAGGCAATGATATAAAAATGTCGCTAGCTTCTGGGGGGCTGTGCCCACCAGACCCCCTGCCTCAGTTAATTTAAAGCCCAAGCTACATCTATGTTTTTTCTGTGTACATTTTTAAATCAAAAGTCGCAAAATGATAGAAGAAAACGCAAAATAACACAATATAGGATTAAGAATATTGAATGTGTGGATAAAATGTATTTAATTCTTATACTGAATAAAAAAGGGTTTGAAATAAATGGGACTCAATTTTTTTTTCATTTTTCAGACAAATGTTCCTTTTGGTGCAAAATATCAAAGCATGAACTCTAAGCGCCAAATTATACCTGTTTGATAAAGGTTATTATATATCTTATAAGTTAATAAGCTATCTTATAAAGAATTTGAAATATCTTACAAACATGCCATTTTAAGATATATTCATTTTCAAATAAGATATCTTACATTTTAATGAAATCTTCTTTTTTGAATAAATATTAAGTTAGCTTGTCATAGAGCACAACTTAATCAATGGTCCAGTTTTTTATAGTGTATATTTGCAGATAAGAACCCAACGTTTTAATTAGATATAATAAAAATAATAAATTGTTTTATTTCTGTGTTGCACATTTTACACAAAACATCACAGAATAAAGTTATCACAGCAAACGTATTAAAATGTCCAGCCAAAATTGACTTGTGAGACACAATTCTATATACAGTTTAAACTCATATACTAAAATACATAAAAATGTGTAGCTCTAGTTACAAGATATAAAAGTTAAGAGCACTTAAAAGATCACTTATATCACTAGAAGATAAAATTGACATACATAGCTACATATTCATAATTTATGTTAAAACTTATATTTCAGTTATCCAATCAAATCAATGATTCCCTTATTCAAAACAATGAAACAACCACAATACTTTATACAACATGCACACACACTATCGTACACAGAATTACACTTAGGGTATGGGCAGACAAGATCATATTTTCATAAATTCATACTAATTTACATCTAAAACCACGATAGTTACCACGAAGGGACGAGGGCATGGCATCGTAAGACCACTATCTAAACCGATTCACCTCTTGCTACTTTGGCAGACATAACATGCAGCCCTTACGTATTCTATAAAAACACAGGACACCAATCTAAGACATCCTAAAACTACAACATTGTGGTAGAACATCATTCCTTCGAGAAACTTATATTAAAATGTTAAAAACGTCTATATCACCGCTCTGAGTGACATACTATATCGTTAGAAAAGCAGCATGAGGGTGTACGTTATTCTGACTTGTTCTAATGATATATTATGGCACTATTACATTACAATTTTAATTCCCCACTGTTTTCTCAGATTAACACTTTTCTGTCTATTTTCTCTTAAACTAACACTACTATTTATACCGGCGACATTACATTACGATATTAACTCTCAACTGTTTTTCTCAGATAACCATTTTTCGGCACTTTTGTCTCTAACTGACATTACTATTACCGGACACATAAAATCGTAAAGGTTTGTCCGCCCATTCTTTGGCATATTCTATGTTAATACGTTTGCTGGCCACTATACTGTCCGCAGCTATATCCTCCCCACTCTCTAGCCATATGTCCGAAGATGTGGTCATGTCCACTTTGTTAATACTGTCCTTATTTATTTCTAAGCTCTGACATAACTTGGAGGGACCGTTGCAGAGTTCCTTCAGTTGAAATGGTTTCGATCCCTCTTTCCGTTTTTTGGATCTGTTTTTAGACATTATATGAATACCAGTCACGGGTTCTAATGCTCTGATGAGCACCGCAGCGCCATCTCCTGTTGTAAAGATAATCAATGGTGTTTTAAAATAAATCTTTAATTATTCATCAGCTCCCGCCGTCTGTGTCTCAGATCACAAGAACAAGCAATCATTTGTAATAATCTATTTGTATATACAAACACGCAAGATAAATAGAGAATCTCTAACGAATGAATAACAACCGAGGCTTGGCGAGTGTTTAATTATATGATAAGTGACTAACAGGAAAGGATTATAACCCATAAAAACACAATCACCAGTGTGCGTTAAAATTACTCAAATCTTTATAACACTGAGATGATCATCTCTGTTTCAGTGTGTGAACTGAATCCAATTCGATTAGAAAATGACATATCAATCGGAGGGACTGATCGATGAAGATTAAGACAAATGCTAACAAGCATAAAAAGTTATGAAGAATGACATATATCTTAGAGGGAATAGCGACCAAGAAAACGCCAACTAACATAAAAAGTAAATAAAAATGGTAAATTGAAATAAGAGTGACTGAAGAAAAAGAAAGTGCCGAGTGACATCTGTAGTAAAGAAGAATGACATCTGAATCAGAGGAAATGACGACAAAGAAAAATGACAAGAAATGTTATATAAAACCTGGGAGGAATACGTTAAACGTATTCCTCCCAGATAAAACACATAAAAATACCTTACAAATATCAAAAGCCAGACACCACCACGGAACGCCTTGGGACATTTACTTCATAAATTGAATGATGTAATTACTAATTAAACCTGTTAACGGCATCAACATTTTACCACTTAACCCGCGGAGGTGGAACCACACACATTTAAATAAACTTTTCAACATTAATTTAAATACAGACTCAACAAGCGCACATTTAGTAGCGGTCGTAAAGTAAAAACGTGAGAGGGCAACAGCAAGGACATATTGTAATATATACAAATTAGCAATTTGAAAATATTATCTAAAAACATAAAACCCCAAAAGGTAGAAAAACAGAAGGAAAAAAACATACGCTAGAAATTTAGAATCTGGACAAGACTCAAAATGAACAGTTGTCGAATATCAAAAGGGGTGGAAGAGGTTATCTTGAAAAGGGTGACAATAAGACGTTAAATTTCATCAAATGACTGACTGAATCAATTCATGATCAAGGTAAGTAATTTCAAACAACTTTAGTCGTAAAACATTTATATATGTTAAAACAGAAACCGAAATAAGTTAAATACCTTGACTGGAAATGTTCATGCAACAATACATGCCATAGATATTGTACACATACGCTGTTCCTGGGTCCATAAACATGGCTTCGTTCTTATTCGTCTTCTTTCCTCCATAAGAATGTGCGGCTCTATCCTCTGCACCAAGGTAGGCTTCGGTTTCAACAATTATACCACTAAGAACATCTCCTGTTGGAGACTTCCTGACAAGATGTTTACCAAGTAGGGCCTTCGCTAAATCCTCACATTTAACTTCATAAAACTGTTTTGTCAGTCTTTTTTCTGTGTTCTTTCTTGCCACAGATGTTGACACAAGAGGTTGAGTGTTGGCTGTTGCGCATGCTCCTGGTAAATGTTTAACGCCAGTCTTACTACCAAAGTCTATTTTGTCCTGGATATTTGAATCAAACTTTGAAACTTTTATTTTCTTTAAATCCTTCTCTACAGTATCATTTTGCTTTCGTTTTCGATCCGTCATCTTCGCAATAATATGTTTTTGTTCACGAAATGTTCCAGTCTGTGTGAATTCAAAATAATCAACCAATCTACAATATAATTAAAATCTCGTTCTAAAAACTACTGACATAAACATTTCATAGATTAAATAGAGTTCTAGTAGCATAAAAATGTTTCGTGGATTAAAATTAACAGTGTACGAGATATGATGTTTAATCCCTTTAATTACTTAAATCTATAATATCCACAAACCATCATGCCTATAGGGTAATGTTTGTTTGCTTGCTTGCTTGCTTGTGTGTATGTTTCTTCATTTGTTTGTTAAATCACAGGTATACGACGCGTTAAAAAAAATCGGAAAATACCCTCGTTATATAGAGTAATTTCCGATTTTTTTAACGCGTCGTCTACATGTGGTTAAATTGGCGTTTTACATATAATCAGCAAATTGTAATATCATATGATGGCAGTGTCTGCCTCGGACCGACATTTATAGTTTCATATTGCTGGTTCACTGAACTATCGAGTCACGTACGTACACGTTGACATGATATATACACTCAATCAAGTTATTCTGAAACCAAGTCAACCAGTCCATTGCTGTCTTTAAAATATCGATCGTGAGAAAAGAAGGCCACAAGATTTGCACATCTTAACACTTGGTTGTAGACCGGCTGTTTAGATCGAACCCGAGTCTTGCAGTTCTTGGCACGCCTGAAGTGATAAGTCAAGTGAGCCTCCTTAAACAAAGCGTGATTTTTGTCCGGTTGACAGGACAGCCATTCTTGTCACGCCATACTTACTTATTAAGAAGTACGATAGGTCCGTCTAGTTTCGTTGATAGAATCCGTATCAATGACATACATGCGGCGGATTGTTTAAAATGTTCTGCAATTCAGCTGAAAATATACAACTGTAATGCTTATATTTAAACACATCAGTGTATGATAGATACTTTTAAATAATTACATTGAATCCAAGCTTCTTGGTGATGTTTATTTCCAAATTACAAACACGAGCACTGGTTTAACGTGTTCCGCTAATATTTTAAGGGAACTCTCTCGAATATTCATGAAAAATTATTTTCTACATGTTTTCTTTTGTCATGTTCTATAGTGATGGTTTCCTTGACAATGCACTTTTGATAATTCTGTCCTTTAGAATGCATCAGTCTTACGTCAAAAAAGAAAAAGGTGTTTGGTCATTAGAAAAGAAAACATTTGAAAATAATATCACTAACAATGCAGCAATGGAAAAGAAACTTGTACATAGGACGGTCAATCAGCTTATGCTTGAATGTGTTTTAAACCGGTTAATGTTCCTCAGCCTTCCTAATTCACATTCAGCAAAGTTAAAGATAATTTGTATGATTTCGAAACAATTTCCTATGTGACTATGCATGTATACGGATAGCAATGATTAAGAACAGGGGTGGATTCGAGGGCACACTCGACCCGTGACCCTTCCCTTTATATATTGAGTACAAAATGTTTATAAACCATTGTTACACAATGAATTGTATAAACCATTGTTACACAATAAATTGCATGATTACAAATTGTTGTTGTTGTTGCTGCTGCTGCTGCTGCTGCTGCTGCTGCTGCTGCTGTTGCTGTTGTTGTTGTTGTTGTTGTTGTTGTTGTTGTTGTTGTTGTTGTTGTTGTTGTTGTTGTTGTTGTTGTTGTTGTTGTTTTTGTTTTCGTTTTCGTGTGCTTACCCCGTTTTCCTTTGTGTTGGCTATGTTCTTGGACTGATGTCTTTTGAATACCGTTTTGGTTTTTCGTATGTACTGCTCTGAAATCTTTAAATTACTGAGAGGAAATGTGAATTGGCAGACACTTCTGAAGATAATTGAATTATATAACACTCAGGAAGTTTAACTTTCCTAATTGATATTATTTATCGTTTTTTAGTTGAGTGTTATCTTTTTTTCGTTGATTATATAGGGTGGTATTGGTTTTATCACTTTGTTATTGGCGGTTGGTTCTTTGTTAAACAGTGCATAATATAAAGAAACGTTCCTTTTGTTTAAGCACAGTGCAACACGTATATACTAACAGCCGCTCTTGTTTTTGTCGAACACGAGCATTTTAAGTCCGTGTCATGTAAACAGTTAAAAGTTTACAAACATTTTCAGCTATTTGCTGAGTTTTCATACATGGTAAGGATTACGAGTACAAATTTAATAAAGTCAAGTCAATACCAGAATAAAATACTAGTAAGAAACACTAAAAGTAAGCAACGCTATAACTAAAATTAGGCAACACTATAGCTTAAAGTAAGCAACACTATAGCTTCAAGTACGCGGCACTATAACTTATAGTAAGCACCGCTATAATTATAAGTAGGCAACACTATAACTAAAAGTAAGCAAAACTGTAACTAAAAGTAAGCAGCACCACAGTATAGCAAAGAGTAAGTAACACTTTAGCTAAAAGTAAGCAGCACTGTAACTTAATTAAAGTAAGCAACACTGTAACTAAAAGTAAGCAACACTATAACTAAAAATTAAAAAATATATTGATTCAGCAACCATGTTCTGTGTTCAAAGCGAATTCATTAAAAAATGCTACAAGATAAATGTTTGTGGCAGAAACGAGTGCTTGTTTTATTGCGGTTTATAGTCCCTTCGACTCATGTTTAGGTAATATCGAGACCGTTTCTGCTTGTGACAGTGCACACTGATGGCGACTTCATAGTGCTGTTGCACTGAATCGACATGCCACAGACACATTGACATGATACTTCACTCGGTCACATTATCCTGACACCGAGCCAACCAGCACGCCAACATAGGAATGTTGCCCATTTAGCAGGGAGCGAGAATATTACTTAATTTTAACGTCTTGGGTTTTGACGAGGTCGAGACTCGAACATCCGTTTGCCAGCACGAAGGGAACGCTATATGGCAGAACTGACGGCGTTACCTTAAAGCATATTACAATGCGGACATTTTAAGAACCGTTAATTGGTTTTGTTTGTTGTTTTTTTCAATACTCAGAATCACGAAAGTGATTGATCAGTGGGTATTGTTTTGTGGCTTGAACTTTTTTGATGTTGAACCTACGATATCGGTAAGTTCAGATGCAACCAGAAATTTGGATAGAAGATCTCAGTTCCTCTAATATATTAGTCTCATATGTAACTCATTGGTATCTTTTGGACATCAAGTTGTCGGTGGTGTGGCCCTTTAACAGGTTGGGCACAACACCCATAGTTGAGTGATTGATATTCTCTCAGTTGACAGACACTTTTGCTATATAAAACTTTGCAATTTCTTTTAGACAAATTGTGATTAAAACTGGCATTTCCTATCAATATTTGCAGCATGTTTTACCAAAACAACTCAATTTTCCCTTTTAAGCAAAATGCATGCCTCTAAAGTTATCAAACTTCCGAGTCCTAACAAAATCACCAAATTTTGAAAAATATTTTTTTCGCTTACCAAATGTTGTTGTTAATGATATCGATTAGTGCCAGCTGTAATATAATAAAATTGATAATTTTTTTGATTTTATATAGCAAAAAGCGTCTATGTCTCTTAACTAAGAGAATGTCCCTCAACCAAGAGATGATTACTCAACTATGGGTGGTGTGCCCAACCTGTTTAGTGCATTACCTAACAACTGCACCGAGCTGGACAACTTGCTGCTTTGATTCAGTGTCAAGTGACCAGATTTTTATCTGTTTATCGACAATTAAGATTTTGCCAATAGAGTATTTCATGGTGGCTTATTCATGTCATTTCCTTTAATGTCGTCTTTGCGTTATTTAGCTGCGAAATAACGAAATTTGCCTCACTTATTATTGTCTTATCTCTGCAAAATAATTTTCGTTATTTTGCTGCAAAGAAACGATAATAAACACTAAGGCGAAATTTTTTTAAAAAAAAAACGATAATCATCATCTTTTCGTCTTTTTGCCCTCATCTTTTCAAAATAATTAATTGGACAAAAAGACAGTTATTATCCTGCATTGTATTTTCATCTTTGTTATTTTGCTTTGTCTTTTTCATTTGCTAATATCATTATCTCGCAGCAAATAACGAAAAATTAATGGCAACAGGATGAAAGTTGAGAAATAAGCTCTGTCAATATTTGACAACAAAATAATTAAAAGATGCAAGAAATTTAAGAAAATGGATTTGAACCAGTCCCCAAAGTTTTTTGCCAACAAGATATTATTTTAGCGTCAGGGGAAAAGTTATTGACAAATGTGGCCAACAAGAGAAGACTATAGAGTATATATATATGAAGACATTTTAAGAACAATTATTAAAATTGAATACACCAGACCCTAAAAACAACATTCCTAATGACCTATGCATCTCCAAGTCTGAGTTTCCCCCGACTTTCTGCCTGAGTTTATAGATGGCTTGTTCAGGAGAGAGATGTGGCAGAGCTTGTTTCTAAATGAAAAGTGGATATTTTACCATTTTGAGTGCCTAAAAGTTGTTTTGCAAGCATCAACTTTTCCTAGAGTAGCATTAGCTCCGACTTTCTCACACACAAAAGGGGGCAGAAAGTCAGGAAACACAAGTACTAGTCCCAAGCATTTGACTCGAACACCATTTATTTTAATTTTTGGAATTTTTTTTGTACCATTGGACCAGAGACCACTCCAAAAAAATTTCCAAAAATTAAAATAAGTTATGTAAGAGTCGGATACTTAAGGCTAGGAAACGCGCACTACAAGTTGTGTACTTATGAACAGTAACATTACAAAGTGACTGCTTTTAATTTCATCCCTGACATTTAAGATACAACCATGTTGTTAATACAATGTAGTAAGTAACTCTTTGTTTTCATAGTTTCAGGTTTACCATCAAGAACTGGAAATAGAATCTAGAATGATAATTGACTAAACACAAGGCATTATAGAATCAAATTATGAACCACAACATTACAACCCCTACAGCTAAGGTAAATACATGTATATTCTTCAAATACAAAAAACATTAACACGGTTTATGTTATCATGCATGGATCCCACAGACTTTTTGTCCGTTGTATAATCGGGAAGATTTGTAGGTTTCATGGGAGTGAATTTATGTTCTTATACGAAATGATAGGAAAAATAAGTATTCTCATTGGTGAAATGATGCGTAAATGACCAGAATTTTAGTCTAAAACAGGGAGTCTCTGGCAGTATGTAGCTGATCATCATGTGGCATGCATATGATATGATAAAAGCATATATCAACCAGCACAATGCCTGAGAGTGATTCTTGATTAAAACTAATTGGTTGGCTTAGTGGCCTGCCGTTTTACATTTTCTTTAATGATGACTATTGAATGATGATTGACACATGAAATTTTCAAATAACCTTGAATCTTAATAAAATTTTCTCTTTGTGCATTTTTGTCACAAAAAATGGATTTCATTAAATTGCTTTACATGTGCTGTCTTTAACAGTCCTGTTATTTTTTATTTTCTTGAACAGAACACAATGATGACATAGAATTTGCAAGAGTGTTGCAGGATAGGAAGTCTCTGTTGCATTAAGATAAACTTTTACTTCTAAAATGAAAGTATTTAAATAACTTTCTCCTTTGTACCGTAGTTACATGTAAGATAAATTCAATAGTATTCCGTCTTTTTATGCTTGCATCTTTTTTGATTGACAAAAATATAACATCTTTTAAAATAATTCAATGGCGAGCATCAAAACCTATTACATGTAATTATATTTCAACTTTAACTTACTACAGTAACGAACCTAGTATCATAACTGTTTTCCAGCTCAGCACGAGTTTAAAGGAGAGACTTAAAAGATGTGGACGATATCATTCATCTCCTGTTGGAGCCCAATTGCACAAGGAATTTAAAGTGAGCACACCTGTCGGGATCCCACCTTGTAAAAAACAATGCACTCATGGTGTGCTGTCAGCAAGATTCTCCCCTAACAACATGAAACAAAGCAGTAATTCCAATGATACCTTACAAGAAAATCCACCTGCCCTGTTGATGACTTCCTCACCGCAGGGAATAACTACTAAGGGAGACAACTCTGTGCCTCATTCAAAGAACACTATGGTATCTTCACATCTTTTGAACAAAACCAATTGCAAACTGGAAAAAGTGTCAAATATAAGCTGTTCTAGGTCACAAAAAAGTTTGGAGTTTAACGAGGAAAATGTTAGTAATTGTGTAGAATCATTGACTCCAGTAAGTTCAAAACAACATTGTATGGCAAACAATACAGAAAGTGGACAACAATATGAATACCAAAAAAAATATAAAAAATGTGCTCCTAGTAAATTGACTTTTGATGAATCACCTTCGAAAAAACTAGCCACATCTCAAACAGAAAAAGTTTCGGAATCGAAAATTTTGAATGAACATGGTGCAAGTGAAATTGAAAATAAGGATAGAATAGAACTAATTCAGAGCAGAAATAGGTTAAAGATGTTGCTACAGGAAAAGGAAGAAGAGCTCCGCAAACTAAATATGGTCAAAACGTACAGATCTAAGGTAATAACATATAATGACTGAAATTTAGATTTTTGATATAGAACATAAATATATACAAATGTACAGCACAATATTGATTTCAAAAGAAAACTTCTGTGAGCATTAGTCAATAAATATGGAATATTTGGATAATGATATTAAGTGCACATGTACTTTTCAGATTTTCTATATGGCATTTTTTTTCATATTGTGTAACCCTCAATTATAGGCAGCATTTAGTAAGATGGAAATGTGGAAAAGGAGTTTAAATGGTTTTAATATAAAGCGATATTCAAGGTTTTGACGATTCTCCTTAGCTACACTTTGAAAAATCCGCTGTTTTAACGAAAGTGTGCAACATTAATTAAGCATATATATCAATCCATGTGTGTTTCAATAAGCGATCATGAGTGCACTGGGAGTGAGGAGAAACATGGTGAACAAATCAAACGTAATCTTCAGTTTAAAGAATTCTTAACAGAAAGACCATGAAGAGGTAGTTAAAAATAAATCAAAATGTCTTCAAGTTGGGTTTTCATTTATATTGTATTTGTGCTTAAAATTTCTTTATTTCTTTTTCAGAATGATCTTAATCATTTGAACACGCTAATTGAAAAGTGGCGGAGTGTCAGTCAACAAGCTTTACTAGATCTCCAGAACAAATTACCAGAACCAAGACCACCACTTCTAGACATCATAAGTCACCTTCAGATTGATCATGATTTGATACGATACAACACAGAAGAAGATGTTTTTATTTGATGTCTGTTCATCATTATACAATCTGCGGACAGAGTAACCCTAAAAAGGAACAATACAAACTGGTACAAATATAGTTCACATTACTTGTTGTAAAATCATGTACAAATATAGTTCACATAGCTTGTAGTAAAATGAAGTTTGGACTAAAAAAGGACAATATAAGTTATTGTATTACTACATGGTGTTGAATTGTGGTAAGTCATCTCTTTTAATACTACTCAATATATGTGACTGAGGCAAACAAATTTAATTATTTGTTGTTAGCCCTCCCTCATTTATTCCAACACTCCCTCATTACACTTTCAGATAGCTGTTATTAAGGCTAGGTTTACACAAGAAAAAGTATTGCATTTATATCTTAATTTGGTATTAATTTCTGACACATATCATATTTACTTGCAAAACAAGCTAGACATCTCGAAATAATAACAGAATCTCTCCATCTTCATAACTAACTTGCATATTAATGACTTGAGAAACAAGTAATTAATATTTACGGCTTTCCTCTATATGGATTTCTATAAGTCATGTAAATAATTTGTGCTTTGTTACCGCTGTAACCAAACTGAATGTGTCTTGTGCAGTTTTGTCTTTTTAGACAGAAATCGTATGAACTATATGTTATTGTATTTTATAGATAAAGAATTTCAGATGCAACAGGCAGATTTAATCAAAATAAGCATCTGAAATTACCTATAGGTATTGTTCTGGTATAGGGTTGAGTACAGAATCTCAAATTTAATATTGTTCGATGTTATTTTGTTTAATATTTAGTAAATCATGTTTGTTATTCTTTATTTATATTTTTGTTACAGTTAATAAATGATTTAAATGAAATTGTAAAATGTTACTTATTTTTGTTCCATGTTGGAATTGTCCAAATGGACTTTGATTAACCAATACTTTTTACAATTTTTGCGATTTTTCACATCCTTATATAATATACAATTATTTTACCAAAGTTGTCACAAATGATCAATGGGGTTTATGGATCATTAGTTGTGTGCATCTGTTTGACCCACCCTCAGTGACCTGAAAGAGGGAGCATATAGTCACCACTTTGTCCGTTCTTCCACCTTTTGTCAGGAGCATACATGTTGCTCTTAAACTTTTGAAATTATTTTTTTGACATTTGTACCAAATGATACTGATTACCATTATGCATTGGTGTGTAGTGCACAAAAACCACAACTCTTGGTCAACTATATCCAGAATTATCTCCCCTTCAAATAAAAACTTGCTCATTCTTTCACATATGCTTGTCCCGTTGTCTGTATGCGTAACTTTTAAAATATGACTTACCGTATGAAACTTGATAAACACACTTTTGATATTTAGGTGGCATGTATTGTGAAAAAACCAGTTATTCCCTTTTTGATAAAAAGCTTTTCCAATAAGTTGTTTTTTATGAAAGGTTTTTTTTCAACCCAAACACAAGGGCTGGTGTTTTTGAAATAACAACCATTGCCATAGTAACAAAGTTATACCTGTAGCCTCTAATTGGTAGACATTTATTTTCTGTTAAATATTTATCTATATTGACAAAACATAATTCCTATTAAAGTTGGAACATATTTCGGGGAGCATCCATCACTTCCAGTGAGTCACTTGTATTGGCTAGGTGACAATAGTTCACATTAGGAATCTTATGAAATTTCTTGTTTGGTCTACTATTCCCTTTTTTTTTTTTGAATATTTGTCAAATATTTGCCATTTTTAGTCCATCTGGACCGAAGGTCCAAGGTGCATGGACTTTTTCTTATACAAATCCTGTTCGTCGTTCTTCGTAAACTTTTCACATTTTCGACTTCTTCTCCTAAACCCCTGGACAAATTTCATCCAAACTTGGTAGGAAGTATCCCTAGGGGAAATAAAAAATAAAGGGGCTGGGGCCCCCAGGTGGTACCGCTAGGGGGCCAAAAGGGGGAAAATTTGACAAAACTTCAAAAATCTTCTTCTAATAAACTAGAAGGCCTAGAGCTTAATGTTTTGGTATGTAGCAACTTTAGGGCATGGAGAACCAAGTTTGTTCAAGGCATGACCCTTGGGTCAAAAAGGGTTACGCGTTTTTGGATCAAAGTTCAACACTTAAGCAAATATGTTTACTCTTAACATTTTTGACTTCTTGTCCAAAATTACTTAACTAATTTCATCCAAACTTGGTAGATGTCATCCCTTTGGGGTCAAAAATAGGTTACATTTTTTGGGTCAAAGTTCAACACTATATATATGTAATATATAGCAAATATGTTAATCTTTCACATTTTCAACTTCTTGTCTTAAACCATTGGACCTATTTCATCCAGAAGAATTCATAGGGGAAGGAGATTGAGATTTGTTCAAATGAAGGGGTTGGCCCCCAGGGGGCTCTTCTAGGGAGCCAAAAGGGGGAAAATGTGTTCAAACTTCAAAGATCTTTCAATAAACTAGAAGGCCTAGAGCTTAAGTTTTTGATATCTACCAACTTTAGGGCATGAGAACCAAGAATGTCAAAGGCTTGACCTTTGGGTCAAAAATAGGTTACACATTTTTGGGTCAAAGTTCAACACTAGCAAATATGTTAACTTTACAAATGTTGACTTCTTGTCCAAAATTATCTGACTAATTTCATCCAAACTTGGTATATGTCATCCCTTTGGGATGGGGGTTCAGATTTGTTCAAATGATGGGGCGCCACTTTTGGGTCCAAAAACTTGACAAAATTTCAAAAAGCTTCTTCTAATAAACTAGATGGACTACAGCCTAATGCTTTGGTTTATAGTAACTTTAGGGAATCAAGAACCTAGTCTGTTCAAGACATGATCCTTGAGTCAAAAATGTTACGCATTTTGAGGTCAAAGTTCAACACTATATATATATATAGCAAATATGATAATTTTTCACAATTTCGACTTCTTGTCCAACGCTACTGGACTAATTTCATCGAAACTTGGTAGATGTCATCCTTAGGGGAAGGGGATTCAGATTTGTTCAAATGATGGGGCTCAGTACCCAGGGAGGTTCCAAATGGGGAAAATTTGATAAAAAATTTAAAAATCTTATAAACTAGAAGGCCTAGTGCTTAATGCTTTGGTTTTAAGTAATTTTAGGGCATGGAGAACCAACTTTTTTCAAGGCATTACCCTACGGTCAAAAGTTTTCAAATACTCAAAATTTACATATAGGCCCATTTAAACCAGATGGACATTAAGGCCCAATGGGCCTCTTGTTTATCACCATTATTATCAACCTCAGTGAACAAATCTGTATACCATTCCCTAAGGGCGATTTCTACTTCTATTAAGATATGTTTAATGGTGTCAAGTGGTTTTGGAGGAGATCAAATGTAAAAAGTTAACATACTTGCTGTAATTGCTAATTTTGACCCCAAACTTGGCCACACCTTGAACAAACTTGGTTCTTCATACCCAAAGAGCACTCGCCAATCTAGGAAGGAGAGCAACTGGTTGGCTTTATATCGGGATAAACAGAATGAGTGAAATACCATGTCCATGTGTCATTGGAATGATATTTCAGTGAGACAGTACTATAAAGTCGCATTCGGTGTGCACTGTCACAAGCAGACACCATCTCAACATCGTCTAAACATGTGTTGAAAGGGATGTTAAACCCAAATAAAACAAACAAGTATCATGTTCCAATGGCTGCATTTTTTATAACATTTGCAAGGGTTAATAAAAAAAAATCGAGTCATACATTTTTATTAACAAGTTTATTTACAAAATTAAAAAATAAAACTTTGCATATACCTATATACATATTTTCATTTTTAAGTTACTGATTTTTAAGATACAAAAATTTAATCCCTCTCTGACGTGATGTTTAAATATATGTATAACTAGACTTCATGCAGTGTCATGGCGTAGACGGTCTTAACAGATCATCTTAATAAAGATTTCTATAAGACTAAATAACTCTACTCTTCAGAGCTTAAAATCATGCATTTAAACAACCAAATCACTTTCCTTTCAGATTTTGCATGTAACAATAGTACAATTTACTTGAATTGACCAATTAAAGTGATAATGTGATAATAATTATAAGTCAATCTTGGGAGATGACTTCCTTTTTATTCTGTGCCAGTCCAAATTGTCTCAGTGAATGTCATCTTTTCAATGTTTTCCTTACAGTTCAGTGTTTAGTCATCTTCTGTTATAAAAACGAGTAAAAGTGCATCAATGACTTGCATCTTCACTCTTAAATTTCCCCCATCAATTAAGATTTACATAAATTTGATGTACTGTCTGGTAAAAGAACATAACATGATTTACACATGAGGTCTGCAATATAAGTGAACTTTAAAAAATAAATGTAGTGTGATCATGAAAAACCTGCAGGGATAAAGATCAAGGATATCATGTATATATCAGTCATGTGTAGAAATCATGAAAATTAAAATTAAAATCACCAGCGCAAATACATATGCCTACATTACATGGATACATCTCAATGACAACTCCAGTAATTGAAGCAAAAAAAGACTTCAATTATTATGTGGTACAGGCAAATCTAAAAATCTAAACCAGTTCAAACTGGATAAAATATTTAAATATGAATGAAACATACTTATATTACGGGGTTCCCCACATATGAGGCTCAATACAGCAAGCTTTTACATTCACACGTTGTTGACTTAATTAAGCACTGTGCACATTAAAAAAAAACCTCTTTCAAAAAGTTTATAAGCCAACTAAAAACAACAATTTATACAGATATATTTAATATTATACATATAGTGCTTACATACAATGCCCCAAAATTATGACTAGAAAAATACTCTAATGTCAATCAAATTAAACACTTGTATTTATTTGTCCGAAAGTCATACCTGTTGGACCAAAAGAAAAATATGCTTCTTTATGGTTACATCCAGAAAAAAAATTGGAGTAGGTTTTTTTCCATTCTATTATCTATTTTTTGGGGATAATTAGTATGTGTCTTGTGATCAACTAAATACAACCATACAACTACATTAACACAGAAACTTAATCCTACAAGGTTCATTTTGAAGCATATACTGGTAGTTGGGTTTCAAATACTCAAGAGCCAGATTTCATAAGTAGCATCTAAAACTGGACGCTAAAACTTGAATATAAAAATTGGATCAGTTGGTAACATGTATGTGATTTTTTGCAAATCCAACAAAAATAAAATTTTAGGATCAGGCAACAGTTAAGGTTGGCACATAACCCTTAAATAATAACATTTTTTTCCCTTAACATTATTATATCAATATCGTTAAGAAGATCAGAGTGAATACAGATTTCTCAAATCAAAATGAAAGGAATTGAAAGGAAGACTTTTCAAGGCCATAGTAACTTTAAGGGTTTACAAAGCTACTGAATTTAATTTGAATCATTTGATTTTAGTCATAATAATTGTAAGGCAGAAACAACTTCAACGTTAATTTCATTATTTTTAGGGAAAAAATACTTAAATTTTTACTTTTTAAACATTTGATAACTCCCTGGATGTTAACAACTGTTGGACATCCTGCTTATAATGTAAATTCAAGGACTCTTCAATAAATTTAATCTATTTCAAGGGTTTATTCAAGGTAAAATTTGATTTCAAATACTTTTAAAACCTATAAAAACTATTTTTTGGTGTGGGATGAATTCCTTCCATCAGTATCATTTATATTTGCAACAAAAGTAAATGATAGACAAAGAATAAACACATATTAACAGAGGTCAACATATAGCAATTAGGTAAAGAAAACATGATAAATCTAAAAATAATAAAAAAGTCAAAGAGGCTCTGCACACATGTGTGTAGTCCCTAGTAGTAGGGGATCTTTGACCGATTTTACTTCATCAAACAATTTGATTTCCTTTATACATTATACTAGAGTCATTTTTTCTGTATCCATATCAAACACAGACACAAGGATGGTTGGGTATCTTGTTAACAGTACAATGTATCTTCCTTTCTCTACACCTGCTATGACCCTTCACATTTACTTATGTTAATATGATGCATCATGTAATCAACATTTTATGAAAATTAACACTCATTATCAAAGGGTGCTAACTAGAGCATCACAGTGCCTTTTTCTTTTCAAATTTATTATTGCAATAATTGTTACCATTGTGATCAAATGTTTTTTCAACAACATTTCAAGAGTTATCTCCCTTCAGCACAATCCCATTTTTGGGCAATCATACCATTTATACTTGATTCAATAAAAGAACTTAAGTGACCATCAACAAGTGCCAAATCTTGCAACTGATTTATGTATTCATCTGAGACACTGTTTTTGAACAATGCTGCTTAATAGAGACCTTGTCAATAAGGTTCTCCTTTGTCAAGTATTGAGTACTTATTCAATGGCAGCACGGCTCAATCAACCAAGATGCACAGCACCACAGAGTAGATCAAATAGAGCAGACTATCATCTTATGTAAAGTCATTAGTATGAAATAGGAGAGCATTTCATACAAGATATTTTTTACTTAAGCAGAGTAACTGGCATTCTGCAAAAATAACCTTTTATCCCAATGCGCACAATGTACTTCAGATCAAGATCCTGCATACAAGAAATAGAGTCTGCACACAAGGTTGGCAATAATGTAATCTCAGTAAAAGCTAATTTCTAATATAAAAACACTGTCTTAGATGCAGTTCAGGGACTATCCTTAATTTTCAAATGTCCCATACAGGGAGTAATGTCTACTGAATCATCTAAAGGGAGGGACACTTCGTTCAATAATTCGAGGTCTTCTAGTGAGGGCATGTCAATATCATCAAAGTTCTCTGGTAACAAATCTTCTGCAGGTAACTCTGTATTGTCACCTAAAAGTATGAATAAAAGATTTGCATCAACACATAAATTTGTGAAGAAAAAATAAATTTTATTATATAACACCACGACCCCAGCAAAGGCCAGAAGTGTTGCACTTTACCATGCGAAATAAATTTATGAAAACAGTTTTGCTTTCTTTGAGTGATGAATAACCTCTCCACCAAGAGAATAATACAATTATTTTCAACTAAATCTCCATATATAGATATTTAATTACCAGCTTTTGGCCTACCGCATTCCACCTAAAAAGTGGTCAGGGCGCTTCAAAATATAGAAAAAGTAGAGGGGCTGCTTACTAGTACCAAACACTGTGAATAAATGTACTGCAATGCTCTCCTGTAAAGAATCTTAGTTATTATACAGGACGGTAGTTGCTTTAAAATGGAGGGGGCACTTTTTAGGTTGAATATGGTATTTTAAATAAGCAAAGTTTTCCATAATCTAACTTACATGAAGAAAAGTTAGGTGCAGGAAATTTCTCTAAAATTGTATCAATGTCCTCCATTCTCTTCTTCGTGTCCTCCTCATGATCACTGTGTTCACTCTCCTCGTCGGGTCCTATTCCAAATAAACACGGTGGTCGCCAGCTAATCAATTTGGTTATATATGTGCTTATTCTTTCAGACTTCGGCCAGATGTCCTCAAAATCATCATCTTTATCTGTTAATGCAAAAACTCAGTGTCATTGTCATGCAGATATTTGTAATGTAAAATATTCCCTATATAATCTCAAATGCTTTTATAGAAGATTTAATTATGATGATGTGAAAACATATTTACATCTATATATTTATATTCCAACTCAAATTGATTTGATGAAAATACTGACAGCCAATGACGTTCATTTACCAATGAATTTAATTGCTCCCCACAAGATAATTATGATGTCATATTGTCAAGACAATGTCCAAGGGAATTTCAACAGTTGGCTGTTCTGACTTGTGCATTAATCCAACTGATAGATGTTTAATTTATGTAATAACAGATAAAATATCCAAGAAAATAATAAAAAATATTTATATTCAAATTCGAAATAGCTTTGCAGTTAACTTATTTTGCATGGGGACCAACTATAATCATCATCTCATGAACTTTACTAAATTAAAATTGGATTCATAAATCAATACATCATATCAATCTTATTTAATATCCACAAATAGAGTAAATTAACCTGATCAAGCAGGTCCTAAACAAGCCTCTTTCACAAATCCTAAAGATTGCACCAAAAACTAAAAAGAAGCTTCAAGAAAAAACACTTTTATTACAACAAAACTTCATGACTTACAAAAAAGCTATTTCAATTTCATAAAAGACAGCAATACAATAGATGTTTATTGTAAAATTGATTTGATCAAAATGTCTCTTTCTCCATTTTATATGAATCTCACATAGACAACAGGCATTCCTTAAAGGATGTGAAAAAGATTATTCCTGACCAAGGGTTTGTTAACATATACACTAATCATTATAGTAACAGACAAACCTACAGCAAAATCTGGACTGATCTTGTTTACCTTCCTGAATGGTATGTAACTTACATGGCATAAATGGTCTGAATAAGCAACAAACGTACCAGTACTTACAAATGATCCATCAGAAAACATACATGGGATAAATACCAATTCAAAACTCAACAAAACAAATCTGATAATTTTGGGAGGGGGGGGGGAACAGATTCGTTATATATAACATTTTACTCATTATTAATACAAAAGCTGTATATAAGCACATTGTATGTACAAACCTAATTGATTAAATGTTGGGACTGGCATCAACTCTATGTCCTCTAACTCTGGTTTCTTTTTAATCTCCGACTTTTCCTGCATCTGTTTCGTCTAAATTTAAACAAGAAATAATTGCATTAATAAGGGCCTTTCATTAGGTCACTCTCAACTTCATTTTTGAAAATTCCCTTATTTGCAATATAATATCAGCATTCAGAAAAATTTCAATGATCCATGGGTGAACCGTTGAACTTTAAATAATTTCAATATACCTACCGTACCTTTAATTAACAAACTCTCAATTTTGATTAATGAAGAACAATTTTTCATAATCTGAAACTCTTTTTATATTATACCCTGTTAACATTAAAATTTGGGTGATATGTCATTAGACCTACACCAATTTTCTATATATTGTGCTTTTTGGTATCCATAGTCACCAATCTGAATAAATCATAAATCATAACAATTTAAACCAAAATATTGATTAAAAAAATCCAATCCATCTCAACAAATTTACAAACAGGAAAATGATGAAGCATACATACTGGTAATCAATTGAATTAAAAAAGGTAAAACTACAAGTTAATTTGGTCCAGTCGGAACAAAATATCTACCAGAAATCAAATGTATTGTCTTCAAATAAAATTTGAACTTCAGAAATTGAGATTACAGAGATTAAGACCGCGATATATCTCTTTAATTTGATTCAAGGTCATTGCTACGACAAGCTCCATAAATTAATGTCTGTAATTTATACCTTTAGTTGTTGAATATTTCCAGACCTACTACCTAGGGGCTGTACTGAACGCTGCTGTAGCCCTTTCTTGGGTTGAGAAAAGGGGGCTTTCATTGATGGTTTCAGACCGGATCCTTGTACTTTGCCATTGAAATTTCCTCCCTGGTTTTTGACATCTCCTAGAATTTTTCTTGGAGTAATGATAGATTGTCTACTGTCACTCTGGAATACTTTCCCACCTTAAAAAATATCCAACATCCTTCATAAACACAAAGAACTATAATATATAATATATGTGTGTGTGTGTGTGTGTGTGTGTGTGTGTGTGTGTGTGTGTGTGTGTTGCATTTAAAGATCACCAAGTCCATGAAATCTTGAATATAAATTTTTTCATCAGCACCATTCGCATTATCTATCATGACACCTGATTGTTATGTATATGCATGTTAAAAAAAAATAAACTGAATTAAATTAAAGTTTTGATTAAGAGGCAGATTGAACATAAATATAAAGTTTAGGCATCAATTCAAACTGCAGCGGGAAGTTTTTACGATGGAGGACACATGTTATATCGTGGCGCAAATTGACTATAAGATGATGGCACGCCACCGTAAAATAGGTTATGGAGATCACTGCCCCAGGGACAGTTATTTTCAAATAAAATTAAAATTCCTTAATCGTTTTTTTATAGATTATAACTTAAAGAGGTATATATTTTTCAATTTCAGTTTGCATGTTCCTTGAATTGGAAGTTATATTAATATCTAGATGATATACCAATTCACTGTTTTTATGTTGTTTTCAATTTGAATTAAAGACGTAGATAAAAATCATTTGTGTTTTAAAGATTCTCAAGGCCAAAATAAAAAACATGTTTGTTTTCCCTCGCCCCGGCCTGGTCAAAAATAAGCCCCCGAGTCAAAAAATTATTTGCCCCCAAAAAATAGGATTTTTTTTTTTTATTTTTTTTTTTCATTGTGTGTTCTATTGTTCAAACCAGACATTTTGTTCTAGTCAGATA
The DNA here is from genome assembly GCA_032359645.1 of Pododesmus macrochisma. NCBI lineage: Eukaryota > Metazoa > Mollusca > Bivalvia > Pectinida > Anomiidae > Pododesmus > Pododesmus macrochisma. The sequence continues at coordinate 21,890 of JAUMGZ010189588.1, forward strand.
ATGTATTATTATAAATACATATATATAATAACTGCAAAGTTTGATTTTCTTAATGTTATTTCCAGTTTTATTTTATTCAAGATTTTTGTGCCAGTCTGAGGGTAAATATCCTGGCATTGAATACAGTATTTACATGTATAACAAACAACAAACTATGGCAATTTGGAATCTACACCTTGTCATACATGTATTTATAATATGTTATAAAGCTTTAATAACTGTCCAATCAGAAAGTAGTAAATATTCACTTTAATGCTATATTAGTTTTATGCAATAAAATGTGCATATTTTGAATAGTGCATGAAAGCAAAAGGATGTATAATCTAAATAAATACACTCAAATTGAGCACAGACAACTGATAAGTGGCATCCAGCAGACAAGTCAAACCATCCATCATGTCCATGACATCCTTGAATAGACCTTGGAGAGGGGAAACAGACATTCTTTTAAATGTGACCCAATTGCAAAATCTGATCTATCAAATTTTCAGTGTGAAATGTCTCCTTAATGTTGGGCCATTTTAAGTCCTGATACAGCTGGATATGTTACTAATATGGTAATGACATTGAATACTACGACACAGGATTCTACAACAGTTGATACCCACAAATATTAAATTTGGATTAACATTTAAAGTTTATAAGTCAAGATGAAAATTACCCTTTCCAAGAGGAGCCCTTGCAATTCCTTTATTTGGGTGTAGTCCTAGTGAGCCAACATTTTCCTTGTCCACATAAGGTTGAAAAGAAAGAGAAGCCATTTTTCTGTATTCAAATCACTTCATGCGTTTCTGATCTATTTTCGTCTTCAACTTGTATTCTTTCGTACTCGAGGTCACGTACATGCAAACTTGAGTGATCAATAACTGAAAAAGTAAAAACAAATACTAATATAAACAACTATCAATGAACATTTTTATACCATGAGTATATAGTTATATAAGTTATAATATGATTTATTAACTAACACAACGATTTTCTTTTAATAAACTTAAGGACAGGAGGCATTTAAATGAATTAAAATACAATTGCATTTTGCCAAAGGTTGATTAATATTAATGATACAAAATTTGAGTGATTTATTTGGATTTAGCGTCCCTTTAACTCATGTATAGGTCATATCGAGACAGTGTCTGCTTGTGACAGTGCACACTTATGGCTACTTTACAGTGCTGTCTCAATTAAATAGCACGCCGCAGACACATTGACATGATACTCCACTCGGTCACATTATACTGATACCGAGCCAACCAGTCCTTCTCCTTCCCTTTAATGCTGCGTGTTAAACAGGGAGCGAGAAGAGTGCCCAATTTTAACATCTTGAGATATGGTGCCAACAGAAATCGAACCCCCGACCCTGGATTCTCTTCACCAGTGAACAGAGCCAAGGCGACCACACTAACAACTTGGCCACAGTGCCGGTGTAATGATACAATATTTGATTGCACACATGATGATGTGTCCATACATTTATGAAAATGTATACGTACATTGCACATGGCCTAAATTTAAGCATTATAATATGTATAGATATGTATATTCATTGTCCATCATTTATGTAAAACCCATTCTTATAGGTATAGAAGCGATCACATGATGTAAACTTTTCTGTGGTATGCTTGCTACTTAAATATCACTTAAGCATCACTGTGGACGATACAGGTCAGTTTAGTATTCAATTTCAAAGTAGCTGATCACAAGTTCGAGTGGTTTATTTGTAATAAAATTTATTACATCCAGTTGAATTAAGGGTGGCTTGAAATAACAAAGCAACCGTGTCTATCTATAACTCTCCCTGACATTGCTTAGGTTTGCCTGTCGTTGACCAGTGCAATGTTGGGGAGGGGTAATTGATTATGGTACCTTACTTACATGAAATTGACAAAAGCCAAGGGGACGAAACGAAAATTAGAAATAAAATATTTTTTGTCTTATATTTTTCAATCACACATTGTTGCTAAATTAATTAAATATTCAAATTCAATATTACATTTCCTTTTACATTGTTAGATTCTATCTAGGAGTACGTACTGCTCCCAGATTCAATATCTTGGTTTTTGAAAGTGCTTTTTTTAGTTCATTGTTTTTGTTAGTTTTTTTTGGAGACAGAGAGAGAGTCACAAGAAATAATGGGATGAATAATACAAATGCCAACAAATAGGAAGACTTGAGATAATGTATTCACGTCTATAATTTTAAAAACATAATTGCTTTACAACTAAACAATTTAATAAATAGGATGTCACTGGTGTGTGTGTGTGTGTGCGCGCAAAAGAGAATTGTGCTTTTAAAGTAATTGTTCTTGTTTTCAAATGTATGTGTATACGTATTATTGTCTACTTAAGCCAACGTTGTCAATCAAC